>OY292396.1:32845193-32952707 GCA_958496205.1 Idaea biselata
TGGTACAATAAAGCGTTAATCAATCAATCAATCTTTCATAAGTTTTGCAATGGAGGTCCCTTCTACCTTAAGGAATGAGCACCCCGCACAAGCTGGGTTAGCTGATTCACAAGTTTCGCCATTGAGGTCCATTCCACCATACAGAAGGATCAACCTACACAAACCAACCCAGCTCCTACACAAGTATTGCCAAGATGGTCCCTGCCACCTATAAGAATAATCACCGACCCAGTTCAGAGAAACCAGGGCAGAAGGAACTCCCATGGCAAAACCTGTAGACAAGTTTTGCCATGGGAATTTTTTCCAGGACGCTCATCTCATCTCAGTATCTGCCCCGGCCTACCTGTCGGCGTAGCGCAGCGTGTTGAGCGAGTGTCTGCCCCGTGTCTGTCTGCCCCGGCCTACCTGTCGGCGTAGCGCAGCGTGTTGAGCGAGTGTCTGCCCCGTGTCTGTCTGCCCCGGCCTACCTGTCGGCGTAGCGCAGCGTGTTGAGCGAGTGTCTGCCCCGTGTCTGTCTGCCCCGGCCTACCTGTCGGCGTAGCGCAGCGTGTTGAGCGAGTGTCTGCCCCGTGTCTGTCTGCCCCGGCCTACCTGTCGGCGTAGCGCAGCGTGTTGAGCGAGTGTCTGCCCCGTGTCTGTCTGCCCCGGCCTACCTGTCGGCGTAGCGCAGCGTGTTGAGCGAGTGTCTGCCCCGTGTCTATCTGCCCCGGCCTACCTGTCGGCGTAGCGCAGCGTGTTGAGCGAGTGTCTGCCCCGTGTCTGTCTGCCCCGGCCTACCTGTCGGCGTAGCGCAGCGTGTTGAGCGAGTGTCTGCCCCGTGTGTGTCTGCCCCGGCCTACCTGTCGGCGTAGCGCAGCGTGTTGAGCGAGTGTCTGCCCCGTGTGTGTCTGCCCCGGCCTACCTGTCGGCGTAGCGCAGCGTGTTGAGCGAGTGTCTGCCCCGTGTGTGTCTGCCCCGGCCTACCTGTCGGCGTAGCGCAGCGTGTTGAGCGAGTGTCTGCCCCGTGTGTGTCTGCCCCGGCCTACCTGTCGGCGTAGCGCAGCGTGTTGAGCGAGTGTCTGCCCCGTGTGTGTCTGCCCCGGCCTACCTGTCGGCGTAGCGCAGCGTGTTGAGCGAGTGTCTGCCCCGTGTGTGTCTGCCCCGGCCTACCTGTCGGCGTAGCGCAGCGTGTTGAGCGAGTGTCTGCCCCGTGTGTGTCTGCCCCGGCCTACCTGTCGGCGTAGCGCAGCGTGTTGAGCGAGTGTCTGCCCCGTGTGTGTCTGCCCCGGCCTACCTGTCGGCGTAGCGCAGCGTGTTGAGCGAGTGTCTGCCCCGTGTGTGTCTGCCCCGGCCTACCTGTCGGCGTAGCGCAGCGTGTTGAGCGAGTGTCTGCCCCGTGTGTGTCTGCCCCGGCCTACCTGTCGGCGTAGCGCAGCGTGTTGAGCGAGTGTCTGCCCCGTGTGTGTCTGCCCCGGCCTACCTGTCGGCGTAGCGCAGCGTGTTGAGCGAGTGTCTGCCCCGTGTGTGTCTGCCCCGGCCTACCTGTCGGCGTAGCGCAGCGTGTTGAGCGAGTGTCTGCCCCGTGTGTGTCTGCCCCGGCCTACCTGTCGGCGTAGCGCAGCGTGTTGAGCGAGTGTCTGCCCCGTGTCTGTCTGCCCCGGCCTACCTGTCGGCGTAGCGCAGCGTGTTGAGCGAGTGTCTGCCCCGTGTGTGTCTGCCCCGGCCTACCTGTCGGCGTAGCGCAGCGTGTTGAGCGAGTGTCTGCCCCGTGTGTGTCTGCCCCGGCCTACCTGTCGGCGTAGCGCAGCGTGTTGAGCGAGTGTCTGCCCCGTGTGTGTCTGCCCCGGCCTACCTGTCGGCGTAGCGCAGCGTGTTGAGCGAGTGCTCGCACGACGACATGGCGGGGGATATCATGGCGATCATGCAGGTGCGCGACTTGTCGCCGATGAAGGAGTCGCGCAGCACCTGCGTCAGCTTGGACACGCGGAATGGCAGGTGGTTCTGGCCCTTCATGCCGAGCGCGCGGATACACTCCTTCAGCGCGAGCAGCGACTTGTTGATCTCCGCGCTCTCCATGCCTGGAACGTTACGTGTACGTGGTAGTGGTAGTGGTACCATGGGTGTGACGTCTCAAAACAAACTCAAACCTATATGACGTAATACTCGTATGCCCGAAATTTATACCGATGACGACCTCAGTGGCGCGTCGTGCGAAAGCACGGCTGCAATGCAGAAGGTTGCGGGTTCGATTCCCGCTGGGTGCTAGTATTTATGCTTAAAAATAAATATTTGTGTCTGGTCTGGGTGTCCCTCTATGTATAATATGAATGTATTTACAAAAGAAAAATAAATATATGTAGTATATCCGTTGTCTAGTCACCGTAACACAATCTTACCACGGGGCTAGATGGCGCTGGGTGTTGTTGACAGAATTTATTAATTTATATTATTTTATTTATTTATACATTATCCGTTGACCTATACGGGTCCTCTGAACAGCTGTTTAGTCATGTTCGTCTTGAGTTAACCACTTTTAACTTGAAACCTAGTGACATCCAGATTGGCCACTACAGCTCTACACCGGCAAGCAGGATCTTGGAAAGAGAGATGATACCCGAAGAAAGTTGTGGTGTAATTGTATGCTGCGATCCATGGTTACTAAGGACCAGGACCTTCGAACCTTGACCTTCAAAAAGAGTTTCATAGCCCAACATTAAATTAGCCCAGTTTAGTTTCAGTGGGCTTCTTCGTTCGTATTGTATTCTATCAGCATGCAACCCTCTAGAGCAGGGGTTCCCTAACTTATTTGAACCACGCCCCCCTTTGACCATAAAAAAAAATCCGCGCCTCCCCCGTTCAACAGTCCAGATTATCAGGTCTGAATAAAAAAAAAATAATAACAAAATAAGTATTCTTATTGCTCATTCAAGTTTTACAAAGCCATACAAAAGGTATTTGGTAAGTAGTACCAAAGATTCTTGACAGGCGTCAATTTCAAATATTTTCATCGGTCATATCGAGCAGTCTGGAATGCATTCTGTCATCGATCCTGCGTGGGGGCGCGGGCCCCCCTGGAAAGGTCTCTGCGCCCCCCAGTTAGGGAAGTAGAGTGCACTGCTCTAGAGTCTAGATGTACTCACGGGTCTGCCTGTTGGCGGAGGAGGTGTCGGCGCCGCGCTCGTTGCCCGCCAGGTCGATGAGCGAGAACTTGCCGTGCACGCGGTGCATGCCGGGCGACCGCACCACGATCTGGAACACGGCGTGCGACCGCGACGAGTTCGAGTTCGCCGAGGTCTGGAACGCGAACGGAACACAATCTTGTAGTCAACCACTTCTATTTAAAACTACCATTTAATTCACGCTAGAAAGGGAAAGAGGTATGGATAAGAACTTTGGATGAGTTGATTTCATGAATCAGCGTTACTTCCAAAAAAAAAGGATAAAGGTTAAATTGCTTTCTTCGTACATTGGAGGGAACTGTTCTGTGCTTCAGAACTCGCTTTCCGAAAATAGCTCTCTTTAGGTCTGTCAGGACTCTTCGGAGATAGGTCTGTCAGGACTCTTCGGAGAGAGCTCTGTCATCATCTACATGTTTCTCCCCACATCTGGGCCTAAGCCCCAATCCGCCTGGGGCATCGATCACCTCTTATTCCCCAAAGTTCCCCAAGTCGTGTCCCGAGGTCCTGGCCGCGTTCCCGTGCTGTATGAGCTACAGCACCTCGTCCACGTCGGGACCTACTCCAGCACCCCAAGGTTCCCCAAGTCCTCACCTGCCCCGAGGTCCTGGCCGCGTTCCCGTACTGTTGGAGCCGCAGCACCTCGTCCACGTTGGGACCTACTCCAGCCCTCCAAGGTTCCCCAAGTCCTCACCTGCCCCGAGGTCCAGGCCGCGTTCCCGTGCTGTATGAGCCGCAGCACCTCGTCCACGTTGGGACCTACTCCAGCCCCCCAAGGTTCCCCAAGTCCTCACCTGCCCCGAGGTCCTGGCCACGTTCCCGTGCTGTATGAGCCGCAGCACCTCGTCCACGTTGGGACCTACTCCAGCCCCCCAAGGTTCCCCAAGTCCTCACCTGCCCCGAGGTCCTAGCCGCGTTCCCGTGCTGTATGAGCCGCAGCACCTCGTCCACGTTGGGACCTACTCCAGCCCCCCAAGGTTCCCCAAGTCCTCACCTGCCCCGAGGTCCTGGCCACGTTCCCGTGCTGTATGAGCCGCAGCACCTCGTCCACGTTGGGACCTACTCCAGCCCCCCAAGGTTCCCCAAGTCCTCACCTGCCCCGAGGTCCTAGCCGCGTTCCCGTGCTGTATGAGCCGCAGCACCTCGTCCACATTATCGACCACTTTCTCCGTGAGCCCCACAATCTGCACCTGCTGCTTGCCGTCCTCCAGGACTCGAAGCTTGGCCTTGTCCGCCAGGAGGTCGAAAACCTGAACCAAACACGAAATGTAATGAAACAAGTTTACGTGTAGTTCCCGTGGGAAAATCGAAATGAAAGGTCCTGTGTTAATCCAAGTCTAGGTAGTTTAAAAACGAATTATAGCCAAATCAGTGACACTATTTTTAGTTCCAATATACTTAGAAATATAATACACTACTTCTTAACCCTACGCAATCAAATACCTGGTTCTTTACGGTCAAAAGTGCCCAATATGCTGGCGGCATTCCCCCGCTGAATGGGCCAAAGAAACATTCTGAACCATTCATTTAAGAAATATATAAAATTTTGCATTTATAATATTTGTGTGGTATCCCACGCCATCCCGATAACCCAGGGACTAGAAAACCGATGTATTTTCCCTTACGTATAGTGCAGACAAGAATAACCCCGGGTTATTTCCACTTCATTTGCTAGTGGGTATCTAGTTGGTGAAGTATAAAGTAAGCCTACCTTTCCCGAGTATATCTCGAAGAATGAGGCGGAGACGATGAGGTTGAGCGGCTTGTACTTTGGTGACTTGAGGAACGCGAACACGTCGCGCGCCGCCATCGCGTAGATACCCTTCTTGCAGTCTTGAGTCTTGCCCTGGAAACCACCGAGCAGTCTTTGTCATTGGTGTTACATTTACAAATTGGACCTGTCCACTTATTCACAAACTTGAATACTTAAATACGGCTCGAATTATTACTTCCAAAATATTGACAGCTACATTCGATGTCACATACGATTTCCATACTTTTAAAATGAATGTAGTGTTAACAACCCCGTCCAACACTCCATCATAAATCAACCTATAACGTAGTGGTTATAATCTTTTTGGTAATGTCGAGTATTAGTATCAACTATTGTTTATGATTTCCAAAATAGACATTATGATGTCAATGGACAAACGTGAATAATATAATATTGTAATCGTATAAAATACAGCTTGAAACACAAATATAACTGGCTGAAACATTTACTGAAGTATTATTTATTCTACGGACGATAATAGTAGGTTTTAAAATCTTTTGACTATCCATAGATACCCCACATGTATAGGTTTGATGAAAAAAAATTTTTTGAGTTTTGAGTTTCAGTATGGGGAACCCCAAAAATTTGGTACTTTTTTCTACTTTTGTATGAAAATCTAAATGCGGTTTACCAAATACATCTCCTTACCAAGTTTCAACAGTATAGCTCTCATAGTTTCGGAAAAAAAGTGGCTGTGACATACGGATGGACGGACAGACAGACATGACGAATCTATAAGGGTTCCGTTTTTTGCCATTTGGCTACGGAACCCTAAAAACCGGACTACCTACTGTTATCTATCTCGTATGCCAAAAAGGTAAAGCATGGCTGATCTTTATTTATTTATACCACCTACACTTTATGTATAAGTACCCATGTTTATGAGAATTAATGAAATGAAAAAAAAAACAATCTTCTGTGCTTTGGAAAAATGGTTGAGCAGTTGGTCCCGGTTGTTATCGCTGATGGCAGCGGTGAGGTCAAGTTGGATGCCTCAGGGCGACCTGACAACTCTTACACTAGGTGAGACCACTAAACGAAGAGTGTGTGTCTGTCTGTGTGTCTTTACCTGGAAATCTCCCCCCATAGTGTGCGTCTTGCCCGAGCCGGTCTGTCCGTACGCAAAGCACGTCGCCATACCACCTTCAAAGATTGTCGCCACTAAGGGCTTTGCTGTGTATCTGGAAACCAATGAGGACTTATTTAACACTATTTTCTGAAAAACATTCAGGAAGTTACCACCACTAGCCTCAATCTATACTAATATTATGAATCTGAAGAGTCTGTTTGTTTGTTTGAACGCGCTAATCTCAGGAACCCGTGGTCCGATTTGAAAAAATCTTTCAGTGTTGGATAGTCCATTGAGGAAGGCTATAGGCTACGTGAAACCGCGGGACGCAGCTAGTCGTAAATAAAGATTATATTCCACAAATTTATTAATTTTCTAAGCGCGGGAACCTTCAATTGGCTTTCCATTTTCTGTTATAAAGTTTTTCTTTGTTGTAAATTGTTGGTTCTCCCAATAAATAAATAAATAAATTTAACCGAATCAATTCTAACTATGGAACTTGTGTAGCCCCTAGGGAAAACGGGTGGGATCTTGTTCAACTGCTATCTTCCTTTTTCTAGATAAGAGTGCTACATCTTAGACTATATCATCACTTACCATCAGGTTTATAATAATCAGTGTGGTACAATTTATAGTACAATTGGTAGTATTCTAGAGGGTGGGGGTTCGAATTCCACACGAAATTTGCAAACTACATTGGTATTTTCAATACCATTGTTTAAAAGTTATAAAGCAATTGAACAGTGTAATATTTTAATATTTAAAATCAAAATTGTAATTGTATATCTCTCCCGCGATTTAGGATTTTCCTTGTGCGGGTGGGGGGGGGGGGGACAAAGCTAAGGTAAATTCTGTAAAAATTTTAGTAAATAAACTTTTTTATTATTTATAATTTAGTTATACTGACTTATAAACAACTTCGTTAGTGCAGGAGTCGTCGAAAGCGTAGTCGAATCTAAACTTCTGGTTCTCCAAGTACTTCGTGAGATCAACTTTGTTCTTCGGTTCGTGGACTATCATCTGATCCTTGGTCGGCACACTGATAACGTCCACCTTAAACAATAATATACGAAAATACATTAACTAATTCAACCTTGGCTTTTACATAAAGGAATTCGAAGCCCGGGTCTAAAGTAGTAGCAGAATATGGTTTCAATATCATCTCCTGTTCAACGTAAAATGTGACTAAAAAGGGTTGCTTGGTGGAAGGATCCGGCCGTGGATTGTTACCACCGCGACCGGCCTAAGTCGAAGCCCAAAACGGACTCGTCCGTGTTCAGTTACATAGACCGGTACAGTCACTAAGGAAGACGGGTCGGATCATGTTCCACTGCTGATTGCTACATCTTGGACTATATTCAATATTTATATTTAATATGATATTCATATTTATCAGGAGAGATAGTAGTCAAACGCTCATCTACCATCATTAAAAAGAAACCAGATCGGTGACTCCAACTTTGCTGTCTGTCGGGACAGCTAAGCTAAAACTCTTCGACGTAAAGACTCCAAGACTCTAACAATTAACTTAACAAAGTGTAAAGGTTGCAGGTTCAAGTCCTGTTGGGTAAAATTTTTTGGAAAGCATTTATTAAAATCAGTCATCCAAATGTGGGAAGCACTATAAAAATAAATTAAAATTAACCCCAAGACACAGTTATTTGTTACTAAGTCATAATTGGGTAAGCAGACTGACCTCCTTTTTGTTCAGTTCTTTCTTGTTGAGCGGTCGTTTCCTCACGCAGACAGTGATCTGGTGATCCTCGACGGGCTCGTTGCCGGTCAGCGGTCGGAAGTCGATGCTGTTCTGGTACTCGCGGATCATCGCGAGGAACTCCCAGTTCGGATTGCCTGGGTCCATGTTCATTAGAGCTTCCTGGAAATTTTGGATACTTGGATAATTCATACAACTATTTTGGGGTTGTATCCAGTTTTTTACGACTATGATAGTTGGCAGGATGAGTTGGTACGACTTCACCTTGGCCGACTCTTCAGCCTGCCTCAGGATCTCCTGAGTTTAGAGAGTCAATGTGGTTTTTGCCCAAATTTTATATCACATGCAAGAGATAAGTTCATAATCATAATTCATTTATTGCGAATAAGGGTACATAAATTGGTGTTACAAAGTATAAATAAAAATCGCCTTACTCAACCATAGGGCATCGTTCATCTTACTTGCTGCTTAGTTCCACATGAGAACTCAATCTTCTATAATAGGTAACTCTAACATGGGCTTGCGAATTATTGTAATTGTGTATAAATCTAGTTAAGCCTAGTTCAGACGCAAAACAGAACATCCACCAAAGTTTACCCTTACCTTTTCCTCCTTGAGCTCAGCTTGTCGTTGTCTTCTCTTTTCCCTGTTCTCCTTCAACCGTTCGACTTCCTTGACGACATTGGACCGTCTGACCGCGCCTGAGGCGACTGCATGCGGCACCGACACCGTCGACGACACTCCGGCTGCTCGAGCCGAAGAACCGCCAACTACACCACTGTTGAACTGCAGATACGAAATTTTGTTCAAAGGCTGGTGGAAGGAGAAATAAAATACAGTTTTTCTGCACGGTGAAGGTTTGAATTTGATTGTTGTAGCCGTGCAATCCGTGCCTACGATGACCTATACATCGTGTCAGTGTGCGTAGATTCAGGAGCGCTTGTGACTTTGTCTGTAAACGTCACTACCACAACCAAGCCCAATCCTTCATCGTAAAATGATATAACAGCCTTTACCTACTGCGTAATTGGAGAATTATTGACTTATACGTAAATACGTACGTAACCAGACGGGACATTGAATATGATAAATTGATAGCCATTAAATCAATTACCCTAGTATTGATCTTTCCATTTATGTTTTCTATGATCACGCTCGCTATCGCTAGGCGAACCGCCTTTTTGTAACATAGGTTTTCGATCAGTCGCATGATAAAAGTACCAAAAACTTAATCTACCAATGATCTCGACAATTTACAAATCTGTAATGACCTCTTTAGTATGTCCTCGTCTATTATGCTGAGCGTAAGGCAGTAGCCCTTGAGGAACAGAAGCCGCGCTTGGGGTGCTACCGGCGCGGGCCCTGCCGCCCGAGGCTGGAGGCTGGAAGGGAAAGGATAGGGATAGGAAAGGATAGAATAGTTTTATTGTTCAGGTTACGTCCTAGATCTGATGTCATTAGGGAGTTCCTCAAGGGGTTCCTTTCATCCTTTGAGGAACACCATCAAGAGATGATAGGAATCCTAAAAGGTTGAACTATTTCGAACAGTCTTCCATGATTAGCCCTATAATAAATAGTAATAATAACTAAATAGGCTTTGAGAATCCAGTAATTTGTAGTTGTGTAGTTTACAAAATGACATTTACAAATATTCTTTGATGACAATTTTAATAATGTATGTGATAACGAAACTGTAGATTGATTACTGAATGTCTATAGGTTACAGATGTGAGATGATCAACATAAATATATCTGTATTTTTTATTTAGTCTTGCTGATTGAGACAGAGATGACCCTTCCTATACTATAAACGGTATCGGACCGAAGTGTTGTGAATAAGCTAGCTAATCGAGAGCTTTGATTTGGTTCCTGGAATTTTGTAGTAGGTAAATATTTTCTACCTGTTGTGTTACCCTGGAGTTAGGCTGCGGCTGCGGTTGTGGTTGCGGCGGGGGCACGTTCTCTGTGCCTCTGCGGCCCGTGGTGTCGCCCCCGTGACCGTTGGTGTAGCCCCCGCCCCCGCCCCCGCCGCCTGGACCCGCCGCGTTCGACATCCGCATCTGGTTGTTGCGTGTTACGCGGGCTGGTGCTGCAACGTTATATGATGCTGATTTAACCAAAAAGTCAAAGTTAAGAAATAATCTAATTGGCCGCGCTGTCTTGATTTGCGTTGGAAACTAAAAGCCGTCTAAGTGCATGAATCATACAAAATGCTGTTCGAAAATCCTAAGATTTTAGGCCTAAAAATAAAATGCTATCGCAAGATCAGAATCTGCAACAAAACGGTGCATGAAGCGAGCACTGTCAAACCGTAGCGTTGTTTGTCTTACGTGACTTCGGTTGCGGTTCCTCTGCCGGTGGTTCCTCGACAGGCGACTCGCTCTTCTCGAAGGCATCCTTCGAGGTCGTCCCGGTCGAATCCGCGACCCGCCTCCGCCATCGCAACCACGAGCAACACATTCTCGACCGATTCAACTTCTCTCAATAATTCTGAATGCGTCTATCATATCGGCTTTTTCTATTAATGGCATATGTTTAATGGCTTCGGTTCATGATATGTATTCACTTGCTAGACTGATTATTCGGAATGACAGTGGTCTGCGTTGGCGCAAGGCGATCTTGCGCCTGAGTGAGCCGCCATATTAGGAGCTCTTTCCGTAGTCAAGGCAATGAACCGTGACGCATGCGTGCCGACAATGAGCGCGGCAATCGCAATTGCATAAGGTTTCGGTAAATCACCGTCAACAAAAACTTGCAATCAAAATTCAACTTTATTTCGTTTTTGTCTAGATGAGAGCTATCCTTGCCGAAGGGCGACGCGAGACCGACTGGTACAAAGCCCAACGTAATGCAATTACAGCTATGCCATTCGAGTAAAATTGGAAAATAATGGCTGTCCATTTATAACCATCAAGGTGCCTTTTTCAACTGTGGCTTAGATAGAACCGCTAATGAAAAATGTACGTAGTGACGTCACACATAATGAAGTAAACCCATGACTATGACCACGGTCGATAAGGCATGACAATACAGACTTTATTTAATGTGAACTTGACACTGGGTTTATAGACCGTGGAGAAACTACGACCCATGATATGGGTACGTTACTTACGGTGCCTCACAATACACTGCAGGATGTGCACTTGTCAAAAATAAAACAAATACTGCATAGCTATGTACCAAGAACGTCATAGTTCTAGAAAATATATTCTGGTACTATAAAAAGAAAGATTGTATAACATACGAGTTGAATGCCATAAAATTCAAATTTTATTACGATACAACAAATGTTTGCTAATTATGAAACTCTAAAAATAGATTCGTTTATATTTTCTATCACGACAGCTGAGTTTCTAGTACTAATAGCATTAAGTTCACAAACTGAATAGTACATAGTACGTAGAGTGACACTATTCACGACCTAGCACAACAATTCTCAATGAACACAGCCGATTTTAAAATAATCAATCATAAAAATAAGAGGAATACAGTGAAAATAAAAGATTTTTTTTTTTTAAACTAACAGTAAATGTAATTAGAAGGCCCCAAAAAAGGGTGAATTCGTATAAAAATCGCAAGAAATTTAAAGGAACTGATGCTTAGCAACGGTTCACCTGACAACGTTGATATCACAATGATCAATATTGCTCGTCGAAATGGTTCACTCATTGAACTCCGCGACTTTACCTACTACATCTTCCAATGTCCTGACTGACCTAATATCAACGCAGAGCAGAACTGCTGGTCCTAGAGACATGAAATTTGGAGAGTGTATTCTTTGTGGTGTGCATAGATTTTCTAAAAAAGGGATTTGGAAAATCCCGCGGGATCGGAACTTACGCGGGTAAAACCGCGGGACGCAGCTATTAATTCTATATCGGAATAAAGAGTAGAGTATGTTCTATTTAGGAATCAAGTATTTATTACATACGGTATTTGCTTCAGACCTATTCACTAACTCGTAAACTTTCGAATACCCGTAACATTTTAGCTCGAAACTATGCCCTATATTCCCAAGTTGTGAGGGTATCAGACAGATTTATAGACATGACCCGGCGGCGGGAACCAGCGAATGCCTGTAACAAGCAATGCTTATCGCGCCTGCATTAACTAAGAACGCGTTCGTACTCACTTCCTTGAAACAACCCGCGATTTCGCTTGTACATTTCTCAGATCTTACTTTACGAGCAACGTTACCTATAAAATGCAATTCTGTATCAAGGGGTATTCAAGTATTGAATGAATAGGTAATAAAGAACATTCAGAAATGCAGTCGTTTAGATCTTACACAGAGTTTCAGGAACACTGATTTTTACATTCATTCACAATAATGGCAAAGTTACGGCGACTTGCAAGAGAATTGGGCCTAATTTTGGTCGAGGGCTTGCTCCGGATATTATTTGATGCAAAAGATAGCTATTGCCATACAAAGATGCAATGATGCTAGCATCCTTGGCTCCTTTGCACCGGGCACAATCAGGGGCGGTTTATTTGATTAAATTTGCGTGATTGTTGTTTTTGTATAGTGGATTTATTAGATTACTTACAAATTGTTGTCCAAGAATTGCCTTTGTTTATTTATACAGTGGCATAACACAAATAACTTTAGCCGACAAGCGTCCTACACCTTACGTCCACAATCCACATCGTTTGTCATCATAATGTGAGATGATATCTAACGACTCCCTATACGCTAACGAAATAACAACGAGAATTGAATAGAACGACCGGAGCCAATTCCATTGCAGAAATTTGAGCATGAAAAATCTTCATTATATTTAGATCTCACGACCTTTTTGGCCCAGAATGAATCAGTTACATTAGTTTTACGCTTCTCTAATACAATTTGACGCACTAATTTGAAGGACGGAAAACTACGAAGTTGTTACGAAATTATGAAGATACTAAGGAACCGATAAGTATGGGGCTTGGAAGTGTTCCCACGGGATACAGAGTTGATAAACTGAAAACTTTGTTCCTATTTCTTAGGTCATCCGGCTCTCAGGTCATTAGCCATCGCCCACGCGCCATCTGGACTGATTCACACGATTCCTTATTATCTTTAAATCATAAACAAAAACTGTATATTGTCGTTTACATGTGGGCTGATACCCGTCACCTACTGATCAATGAACTTTCACATTTCTGTAATCTTGTACATTTTAAAATATAATTATTTAAAATTGGAAACTGCAGTGTCAAGTTCCTCTGAACTATTTTACAAAATTGACTTCAATTTGTCGAAATGAAGACCTATCACTCATAATGATGAATCATCAGGAACACAATTCAACCATGACGATTATTGTCCTTTTTGAAATGGGTTCGGTATAAACACAGTACAATGCCAATCCACTTATTTATAGCTTTACCTTTATTATCCTCGAGAAGGTCATTCGGAAACCAAACTTGGTAATGTCAACAACTTCCCCCTTTATAACTATATACTATTGAATCGATACCAACTTTCCAAATCGGGAAACTTTCCCGTGTCGCCCATCAGTATGCGAGACTACAGGGAAATCAATTCCCTGGAGCAGGACGAAGATCACAACTGATTACAAACTTTGCACTCAGGTGATAAGATCGAATTCGGAACGCACAGCACAACGTCAGGGATTGAGATGAGAGAGAAACTTACGGCCTACGGTGACCCGGCGCGTCTGCGTCGGCTGGGCGCATCGCACCGGCATCGTCGCAAACACTGAACAAATTAGACAAATGTAATCGAAGGTCAGGTTTACAACACTAGTGGTATGTAATCCATTAGTACGATTGATTATTTCTTTAGGACGGCTGTGCCAGGCTGTGTTGTGGTACACGGCCGGCCGCGCACTGTCCGCGAGTAACACCAACCCACACTTATAGCGGCCGATGGAACTAACGGAGTCTAACCTGACCGCCCCATGTAAAATTCAAGCAACCCCAAAAATAAAACAAGCACATATCACGACACGCCATCTCATGTGTGTTAATGATGATATGTTAAAATATGGGTATAAGCGGTGAGTATACGAAGACGTCCATCAGCTTGTAGGTGGAGTAAGACATCCGTTTTCCTGTTCTTTATTACCTAGCTACCGAACTGGATAATGCGAAGGTCACGCCTGAAACAGATACTAGAAAACGACTTTACTGGCCGTTGACAGCGACTATCACTCATGGAAGAAGTGCAGTAAAACTGTGGAATGTATCTAAGAATAGCATCAAGAGGACTTGATATTTACACAAAGAAATCCTCTTACAGTCGAGAATTGGCAAAACAGAGATCAATTTCATAAAATCAAGACGTAAAGACGAATTGCAATGTATTAAAAGTGCATTGCACTCAGCAATGGGTGGCTTCCCAAGGCAGCTACTTAATTTATTATGACGCCACAACCGTCTAATTGTGTGAACAGTCAGCCGTTGCGTGTCATATAACTGCATAGGCTATTCCCCTGTGTAATTAAAGTCGCGTGGAAATTAGGAGATGCCTGTCTTTATGGTAGTTGTGCTTAGTATTTAATTTATCGTCTATTAAAGAGCGTTATTCGAGTAATGAATCAAATCAAATTGAGGCTTTTAAAGGTCAAACAGCTCTACCGATTTAGATGCAAAACACAAGGGTAGCCTTAAGGGTATAATTTGAACAAGTATCAGTCAATTACGTGTCGTAACACTTATTAACATATTACTTATAATGTGAGAAACAGTCGGTTGTTATCTGGAGCACGATCACAATGTCAAGATCACTCCGATAAGTCGCGAACTCTGTGACATTGGCACATTGGCCTTGCATGCTCGCATTGTGGACAGAGACAACGCAAATCCTAACGACAATAGATTAAGTAACATAATTGTTAATTGAGAGATGTTCTCGGTTGTATCACTGTCGGGATCCCAAGCCAAGATCCATTTAAACCCCAAATTACTTGGACCTATCAATCATCATAAAACACACCTTCTGTAAATAGATTTAAGTAGCAATGATTTTTGATACTATCTTGTGATGCAGTGGTGAAACGCTCACCTTTACAAATTTATTTAAAAAAGACTTTAAAATATGCCAAGAAATAGTCTAGTTTAATATTATAACGTTATGCACAACAAAGGATAATGTAAATTAGGTCATATAATAGGGACAACACAGTTGACCGAAGTCTGAAACGCTTCTGTGCGATTGCCAAATAATTTGTTACGCAAATCACTTTGACGCAACTGGTCGTTAGACAATTTGAAACGGGACGAGACTCGGATGACATAGGTAGCCGTTTGATAAGATAAGATGTCGATTGAACAATACAACTTATGATTGATAACGATATAATAGACATTATTGATTGCGAGCTAAAGTTCAATAATAATTCATGATAAATAACGTAGAAATATTGAATTTTGTACAAACTATTTTGTTTGTAGATTTTTGTTCTGTTTTCGGAATGTTGGATTGAAATGAAACTCATTTTTTCGGTTTAAATTGCGTTGCGGTGAGCAAGAGGTCTGGAAAGACCTCGAAACGCATTGCGTTGTATCTTGATATGAATGGGATATCATTGCTACAGAATACCTACCGTTTATCTGAATATTCTAAAAGATAGTTCCGGATGGTTGAACTTTGAAGAGTGTGTTCTTTGTATGAAAGAATCAAATTTCAGCTCTCTACTATCGGTGGTTTAGGTTATAGATATAGATTGATAGGAATGTTAAAGTGACACAATAACTGGTAACTTTTACATTTGAAGAACAATAGAAACCGTCGACGTTCGAAGAGAAAAATATGTAAATCAATAAATATCTACTTGAAAATCTGGGACAATGTTGTTAAAATAAATGTGTTCTTATTCAATCACCTCAAAAAGTCTATGATAATTATTAATATGAATGTATTTGATAGTGCTGTCCACCTGTTTGGATCTACCATTTATTGTCAAATGTCTGTAGAACATTGACCTCCCTCGTGCCGTGCAAAACTAATATTTATAGCCGGCTTTGTTTAATGAGTCTGATAGGAAAGAGACAGAGAAACTGGGTCAGAGTGAAGTGATGGGCGCCGGTGAATCATTGCGTGATGGGAACCGGGCCTGAATGCCCTCGATGTTCACATTTATCAATATTTGGAGTTTACAGCTAGCTTTCGTGTTTACTGATTAAACCTTGCTAACTACCGAATCTAAATCTTTATACAAAACTAGCACTATCCTGCAGTTTCACCCGCGTAAGAATTTTGGAATATCCCACTCCGAGGGATATTCCAAAATTATTTTCTTAGTGACACATACACACCACAAAGAACACTCTAAATTTCATGACTCTCCCACTCCGAGGGATATTCCAAAATTATTTTCTTAGTGACATATACAAACCACAAAGAACACTCTAAATTTCATGACTCTAGGGCCAGCGGTTTGTCCTCTGCGTTGATATATAGGTCAGTCAGGAGTTTGAACGTTATATGTATAGATAGGAGATGTTGTAACAACTAAGAGCAGTTGTAAATATTTAAGAAACTGCATTGTTCTAATAAGAACGTTACTTTCAAAATGTCAATGAATTTATACGCAACTAGATATTAGAAAATACCCGCGAAAAAGAAAATAACCTGATTGAGTATACTTTTTATTGTCAAATCCTAGCTAGACCATCTTCTCCGTTTAATCAGCCGTGTACAATCCAGCGGAAATACCAAGTAAAACTCAATGTAACATGAAGTTCCTGCAACTTCGGGACGTCTTTTTGGCTTTGACTTCTGCTTTGGATGAAGAAACAGGTCGCGAGTTTCAACACAGTGAATGCATTAATGAGTAACAAAGTAACAAAGGCATATGAATAGCAACACAAAGGACAGTAACAAAATACGAATCATAAAACTAAAATAGAACCAAAATCCAAGCAGAGAACAAAGACATGTCATATAAAAGCAAGAGATTGTCATTTAGACTACGCTAGATGGCGCGGGCGACGGACAGCTACCGGCACACGCAAATATGGGACCATTAGAACGACAATGGTCGTTTGAAAAGATGTAGATCGTGTAACAGGAGTAGCAATCTCACAAAGTTCTTGACTTTCAGTCATCTTGAACGCTTAAACTAAATGGTTCACACAAAGAAACGCTAAATCGATTGCGATGAAACTACGTATGTTGATAGCTGAACTTCTGCATTACTCCAGTCCCCACTGGAGTAATGCAGAAGTTCAGCTATCAACATATTCACAGGCTCCGATCCGAAACCGATGACGAAAATGACTGCCTGTCACTGTCATCATGAGTCTGGCTGAGTGGAAAGGAGATACTTTTTTCGATCTTCGGTATCGGACCAATGCTCTCTTCCACAGGATTATTAACCAATCCATAGGTTACTTTTATCCCAATATTTCAAGAGGAACTAGAATTGTTCCGAGTAAAACCAGCGCAGTTACTTTGAGCTACAAACATGAGTAAATGCTCAGAGCTGACTGTTACAGCCGCAATAACCTTTATATATATATTTGCAGTAAGGATTAAGATCGCAGTTTGTATGATTCATGAACTCGGAACGCATTTACCATTCTAAATTTACAACGTTGCTAGAGAACTAGGCACCGATATTATTAACACGACCAGAAGGTTTAGATTACCGTTAATTTTCACTGTGTAACTCTTCATCTTCAGGCAGGGCTATATCCTGAAGAGTAACACGGCGAAATAAAGTAAAAACCGTAAGTGTAAAATTCTTCGTTATCGTTAATGTTATTAACGATAGTAAATTTAAAGTAACATCTTCATTAAAAAATCCTTTGTGACGTCACATTTAGCTGTTACTTCTACAATCGATCAAGAATCAAGAATATTTATTGTTTAAGTGAGGGTCTTAAATTAAAATATTTTGGATACAATCACTTATCCACTACAGGCATACAATATTTTATGTTATGTACTTAATCTAAAGATATTTAAGATCTCATACAATTAGATCCCATCAAAAACATGCTTGTAAAAAAAGCAAGTCTCGCAACTCAGTTCTTCTACCGTAAAAAGTTGTGAGATCCATGTATGTTATTCCAAGTCGGGGACATTCTGTCTTAAGTTATTATTACGTAATTAGCTAATCTAACAACATCTTATAGAGACCATAATAACAGTATTTAGAAAAAGTTATGTTTTAAGTAAATAGATTAACTAGTTATCTGGGGGCACTGCCGTGCCCCCAGATAACTAGTGAATGATCGTGCCAGTTTTTTCGTAATATTCTTGAAGTGAATAAAAGCAATTTGCTATAAGCCATTTTTTGTTTGAAGATGAAGAAACTTAGCGTAAAGCTTCTAATACACGACGACACACAGAGCAAGATCACACACATATAAAGAAATTGTCGATATAATGCATTAAGTAAACTTTTTAAATTCACACGATTTGTTAACTTACATTTTCCCGAGTCATAAATCCATGTTACAATTGTCAAAACCATTGTAACATGGTTGAAACGTCGAGGTAAGAAAATAAATAATAATACGCGATTAACTCGAGAAAATGTAACTATGTGCATTAAAAGTGTCGTTGTATATTGAAGCTTTAGTTACAACATTTAAAAAAGCTTACCTTTTGTCGCCACTGGTATGGATTGCCGCGTCATATCCTAAAAACAGAGTTAAATATATTAGCTAGGTAATGTAATCACAATTTATGGAGTTGAAACCAGACCCAGATATATACTTTCTACACTATAACAGAAGAATTATTTAAACAAAGCAAAACTCTGCGGCAAAATATTTATCTACTGTAATATGTCACATTCGATTCGACACTGTTTCAAGGCAAAATCGTATCACCTGAATTGATTGTCTGTAAATTTATTTCTATTATAGTGCAGAAATATATTTGTTTGAATAACAAGCGAGAGGATAGAACCAAACCAAAGTACGAACTACAAAGCTGAAGAATTCTGACACCCAGAACTAATGAAGAATCTAACTCACTTGTATCACGCGATACTGTGTTCAAAGTGCAATGCAATACGTACGAGTATTATGTACCTTTTACATTGCATTAAATGAAGATTATGTAGAATAAAACTCCGTCTTGTGATAGAAATTAACCTTGGATACAAAAGTTTAGCGGGATGTGTGAAATAAACTACTTTACATGTTTTACCTTTAAATACATTAATAAACGTCTGTCAATACTACGTCTTACAAAATATATAAAAAATATATTTAATAAACCCACATGAACGTAATGTATATTTTTAAAAGCAAAGGGAAATCGAAGAAACATAACCGATTATATTAATAAAGAAAGAAGGAACAAAACGTTTCCGCACATGGAAGCATATTAAAATAATATCGAGAAATTAAGACTTCAAGAATATGAGAAAATGCTGTGCATTTTCTCATATTCTTGAAGAATAATAATAATAAGAATAATTAAAATATGAAATTATAAAAGTTTTAAATTAAAATTTGAATAGAAACCACACACATTGGCGTTCCCTCAAAGCAGTTTAACTACTAAATCAGGAAATATTAAATCAAATATTCAGTAGTAAAAACACGAAAATCAATTTGCCTAATCATTACAATAACATACTAAAGTACCTAATTTATTGTAAAAGTCACTATCGGAAATTGAATACTAAAATCGATAAAGATGGTCAAAGCAAAACAAACTTTTGTCGGAATATTCAGGTGAATCATTCTGTTTTGTTAAAATTGCAAATGCACGCCCAACTTACCCTAGATTCCGTACAACCTTAACCCAAAAAACTGGAGAACCAACATTGAATATCTATACAATCAAAACGCTTTAACCATTACAGTTCTGAAAATTAATGCAGTGTGGCAAGATAATATAGGGTTTAATGTTTGTAATCTTTTCACAGTACAAAGAAAATTTGTTTTTGTATCCTTACGAAACTGATTTACCAACCTCAGAAACAGTCCCCCGGATATTATGTTAATTTAAGTCAATTGAAAGATAGGATGATTATCTAACTTGATATTAAATAAGATAATCATCTAATTAATTAAATTATAATCTTAACATCAATTTCCTTGCAGTACTTAGATCAAATCTCCTTTACTTTATTGACTTAAACTAGAGCACGGGGAATGTAATTCCATTATATGAAGGAACCGCTTTACCGTTTCAGGATGCATTTGCAATTTTATGGGAAACTTCCTGCAAAACTTATCTGATTGGCGACGTAAACAGCTATTTTAATTGTGCTGCTAGCAGTAAGGAAAAATAATATGGGCTATATGATTAGTAAATATTCTTTACTGCGAAGCTTATATCGGACAATCTGCAGTTTGAATTTATGGAAGCATTAATTCTCAATTTGTAGCCATTGCAGGGAAATTCCTTCTAATATAAACTTAAGACTATTATAAATTAAAATAATTGACAGAAACTACTAGAAAAAAACCTTAAACACCATTACCAAATGAAACATGGAGATGATGGTAGTTGATAAGCAAATTATAAGCTTAAATGAGCTAGTCATCAAAGATGTAGTACCAACCGACATATCAATAGTGAGACAATGCTAAATATCGGCATATTCTATATCGTTGTTTGTTAGTGATCGGCTTTGTTTCGCTACTCTTTGCCTATAGATTACACCAACCCCTTCTGAGCGATGAACCAGTTTGATCAATGTATTCTTTATTTCGCGACTGACGCTTCACAGCTAGTAGTAAAAGGCGCTAAGATGAGAGCTACAAGAGTTCTAAATAGCGTGCGCAATTCTTGTATCTCAATTGAAACATTTTTATTTAATCCATTTATTTATTTCAAACGTACTTAACTAATTGGTTGTCTGTTTTTTTTGTCATCAAAAGTTACACACGCTCTATTATAGTCCCTATCTAGTTGCCCAAACATTCAGTTTCCATTTAAATTCATCACTTCTCAACAAGTAAACAAGACCGCCTTCAAGTATCTACCTAATTGCCCAAACATTCAAATTCCATCAAATTCATCGCTTCTCAACAAGTACGAAATCTGTATGCAGTTGTGAATTACAGCGTCGTTTTAGAATTTAGATAGGTGTTGGGATAATTATCACCTGGGTCGTTAAACCGAAACCAATACTCTATGTTCAGAGCTAGTCTAGAGTCTAATCTCTTCCACCACGCTAGCTTCGAATGCGCGTAAATTACCCATTTCAGAACCACGAGTAAAAAGATATTTATGTTTTTGTGTAAGAAATTCTGCAAATTTCAGAACCACGAGTAAAAAGATATTTATGTTTTTGTGTAAGAAATTCTGCAAACCGCTTAACTAAAATTCGAGTCACGAACCTTCATGTAAAAGCTCGTCAAATCCTAAACGGTTTTTAAAAGCAAATAACAAATATACAGATTTGGTCAAAACATACTTATCCTTGCGCCTACGTTTAAATTCAAACCGTTTTGGTCGAGTGTGACGTTTCTAAATGTACCATAGTTCATTCAATAGTTCATTGAATGGCCGGTAGATGACGCTACTAGTTTACTAATGTAGTTTAGTGACAAAGTTGTATGATGAATAAAATCTCTATAATGGAGAAGTTATTGGTATTTTTATGAATGCCATCATTGCCTTAAGGTCAGTTAGTACCCGATGAATCATCTGTCTTTGCTTGTATCAACAGGTTCCATAAGAATTATGATAGTATTGTTTTGTTATAATAATGAGGATGTTTTGATAACGGAATTCGAGTTATCATAATCTAAGTTCAAGCTTTGTTGACATAAAAACAATAAGAAGTCTTTAAATAAAACACTTTTGTCTAAGGTAGAAACTGCATTCTGCCTTCAATGTATGTAGCTTAAGTATAATTTAGGATTTAGCTAGGGTTACCAGATCTCCGGATTTGTCCTGAGATCTCAGGATTTTTAGACATTTCTCAGGATTGCGGGCGGATTTCGCAAATCTCTTAAAATCTCAGGATTTTTAGAAATTTCAACAAAATACCAACTTAATTTAAGATTTTTTAGTAAAAAGTAAACAAACTAATAATAATCATCCATTATTTATCTAATTATATACCTACTACTGGTGACTGGTGCAGTTTTTCTTGATTTCAATCAGCATTTCTTTGCGACTGTATATTTATAGTACTTCAATAAATAGTGCTGCTAAGTCAGTTTTATCATACCTAATATTTAGTATCTTCTAATAATCATCGTAGGTAATAATTGTACAATTAAAATTAACACCTATTTATAACGCTGCCACCCCCAATTGTAAATAAGTATAGGAAAAAAAACAAAGTGTAAAAATCTCAGGATTTTTTGGTGGAAATCAGGACTTTTCTCAGGACTTTTGTTTTTTTCATCTGGTAACCCTAGATTTAGCGGAATGACGCCAGAATAATTGACTGATTTTTAGGGTTCCGTACCTAAAGGTAAAAACGGGACCCTATTACTGAGACTTCGCTGTCTGTCTGTCCGTCCGTCCGTCCGTCCGTCCGTCCGTCCGTCCGTCCGTCTGTCCGTCTGTCCGTCTGTCACCAGGCTGTATCTCATGAACCGTAATAGCTAGAAGGTTGAAATTTTCACAGAAGATGTATTTCGGTTGCCGCTACAACAACAAATACTAAAAACAAAATAAAACAATTATTTAAAAGGGGCTCCCATACAACAAACGTGTTTCAGAAATAACAAGGAGTCGCGGGACAGGAACAAGGACAGGAGTTGGTCATGGAATTCAAAATGGCTGCCCTATCTGTCAAATATACCAGTCTGCCTTCACTTACCAAAGAGTTTCTTTTATGTTTCAGATTTTCTTTGTGCCAAGGTTTTTTTTTTTTGAGTGATTCGGTCGTTTGATGGGAGTAAGAATCGAAGATAAATATTTCATATTTTCCTATAAAATTTAAAAATTGGTTGTTGTAAACCATTTTAGGGTTCCGTATCCAATTGTGATAGTGGTACGGAACCCGAAGCGCGAGTGTCGCACTTGCCCCGTTTTTCGCTGTTTATTTTTATCTTTCCCGGTTACACGATCATTCTCAAATAATTTTGACCAAAATGAATGAAAGTAATATGGCTGAATGAGCGTGTAACCTTATTCTAAGTGAAAAGTGCAATAGATTTTTACAGTGCTAAATATTTCCGCTAAAAGTGATCATCGATACATCGGTGTGGGCAGATGAATCATTAGCTGATGTCATTGGTGATGCTGATGACCAAAACAAAATTAAAAGTAAACACTTCATACATCGGCATTGCGTTTCACAAAACACCAACGAGGAAACATAAAATTACAGAGACAGACGAACACTTTATTTACAAAACTACAACATATATACAACAAAATGGGACCGTTCTGTCATCAAAACAATGGGCGTATCGAAAGCTATCTCGGTGAGAGAGAGCATATGCGTCAGCCCGTGACAACTGACAACAGCACAGCTCCATACAACAAAAACACCATAACAAGCCTGTACGTGTGCAAATCATAGATCGTGGTACGTGGAGCAACGGAATGTAACGTGTCGAACATAACAGACGAGGTAAGGTCCTCGATAGCAAAGCGTGGACTCGTGTGTGTCGTGATGTTGATTGTATAAGATTGTGCGTGGACTGTACCGATCGTGAGTTGCGCACGGGCAGCGTGTGTCCCGCGTCGGCGGGTGTGTCGGCGTCGCCGGCGTCTCGCGCGAACCCGCCCTCGTCCGACGAAGACCCGGAGGGGTCCTGCCCGCCACAACACATACAATGCAACCAACATGATCACTTACTGGACGCAGAACCCTCACGTTCGTAACAGTAACACCAACAGACTCGGGCATTAGAATAATCTTATTTTAATTTAAAACGACTCGGAAAAGGCGTCCCTAATCGTCTTTAGCGAGTTGAAAGTGAGACCGGAATGCGAGTATTGTTCAGTGTGAAAAATCGATGCGGCCGCCCGTCGTCATCCGTCGCCGGACAGTCTTACAGTACAAGTGGAAGGTCGCTCGGTGGCCATCATTCATCGGTACCATCGAACACCGGTCACTATACTACTTAACGACACGCAATAACAATCGGAGGATTATAGCCTTATAGCCTTAAACACATCGGTGACTCTCTGCTACGTGTTATTTAGCGTGCTTCAATAACAAACGGTTGCCTTGGTAACGGTGCAATTATAAAAATAAATCACTACTAATTTGTCAAGCTATGATCGCTACTGTGCGATGCGAATGATCACCTGCCATCTGATGATGTATGGGAACATTTTCTACATTTCTTCACGAAGTGGCGACCGAACTTTTACACACGATCTTTGTGGTTTTCTAATGGATACCGGTGGGCACTTGTCGGTGTTATCGGGTTAACTGTATGCTATGTGTGATTGTTATAGAGCGTCATCGTTGCGAGGTGCGGTAGGACGTCATCAGAGGAAGACACACGACGCACACACTAGAGTAACGGATATGCGAGCGCAACTGTGCCTTAGCGTCGATTAGCAACTGGTCCCTCACAACCCAAACAATGAGAGGTGGTCGCCGCTTGGTACGCGTTTAGGACACTAATCGATACTATTATCCAAAGTTCCCATTCGATTTTTATCGTAAAGTTAACAATCGATTAGATCCGCGAATGTAAGCGAAAGCAAACTACTGCACCTACTAGCTTTCTTTTGTTCTGCTTATTATTTCGTATTTCGGGTCCGTTGTCATTTTGTAGGTCGCGCCATTAGGTGTGGATGAAAGCAAAGGCCGGTAACAAAGACAGCATTACCTAAATGGTTGTTATTACAAATTATACCATAAATATTAATAACGTGGGCAGTTAAATTATGTAATCACACAAATTATGTTAAAATGAGTTACGAGCCGGTTAGTACACGCGATGTTATTAGTAGAACATGTAGGATAGAACCGTTTGTTGTTCATTTAAATCATCTGGCGTTTGTGACCTTGCAACTGGAGAGCGGATGAGAGATAACTGTATTAGAAAATTGTTACACAGTGTGTATCAGTGAGGGCAGCTTAAGCCGAAACAGGGCTGTTCTAGACGTCTACGTGAGCAATATTTATTCAACAAGTTCTGAAATACCTATTTTTTTTTCATAAAATTTCGAGGTTAGTTAACTGCAACTGCATCAACCGCTGTTTTTCTTTCAAATGAAGACAATATCAGACAAATCAAGGCTTGATTATAATGAATAGTAGCCCAGATTTGAATTAGAATCTTGAATCAAATCCAAGAAACAAATATAACCTCAAAATCTCCAAACCTCGAAAAAAAAAACAACGAATTAAGAATTTAGAAAAAAGTTATTGTTGTTGTTTGTAGACGTCTAGAACAACCCCTATTCGTCTTACGTCACCCTCTCTACAAAACACACAGTACGAAAAAAAACAATCATAATAGCAGTAACACTAGTACGGAGCTATCTTACCCTGGCGAGTTTGTTGGGCATGGGCTGTAGATGGGGCGAGTGGTGTCTCGGGCCGACGGCCAGCTCGGGGTTGAGGGCAAGGATGGCGTCGATCTCGACCTCCTTGCCCTTCGTCTCGCCGCGCTCGTACCATTCCACAGTCACGGACCGCGTCTCGACGTTCACACCGGACACGATAGCAGAGTGGATTCGACCTGGAACATAAAAACATTGGTTTAATAAATAATCTGAGATTAACCCTCAGTCATGTCATAGGGCGAACCCCTAGCTGCAACGTAGAAGGTAGAAGGCTGACCATAAATGTTTGTTTCTAATTCGGAGTGTGTTTGATAGGACAAGGGATCTGCGGTTGTTGTTACTAACAGCGAAATAACTGTTGGGAGGATCCACCTATCGGCATTTATTAGCCGTAGTGCCAAATGAACTCGTCCCTTTTCCATATTCTAGGATACCGTGGTACATCCTAGATCACTTATCATGTTATCATCTAGTGAAATGAGGTACTATTGATCACTAGATGATAACTTGATAAGTATCTACTAAGTAATTACAAATCTAAAAAATAAACAAGATGTTTCAAGAATCTTTCAAAACAAATATTTCGACGAATCAAGCCGTTCACCAGCAAGTCAGATTTCCATGAAATTGTTAGCAACGTGACAATTTCTCACAATTTTATAAAAATCCAAAACTAAACCCCTATTTGAATTATCTATGAAACATCATATAGCAGACTGTTCTCTTTCCACAACAGTCATGGCACAGTGTAACAAAGAGTAGTGTAAACAACCACAGCTAGGGAGAGATAACCCATCAGGTTCAATGTAATTAAACAAAGTCTAGGTGTACGTATGTATATGTGTGTATTCTACACATAATGATCGGGGGACTCCGATTTGGATGGAGGTGAGGTGGCTAGACGCATAAACTTTGGGCTTTAGACACCTCCGACGGTAATAGAAAAAGCACTTTAGTTGTTAGGTTTCCACTTTAGCTGATATTTTTCTTCGGTTTGACTCTATTTCATTCACCATTTTTACGGTGAAGGAAAACATCGTGAGGAAACCGACATGTTTTAGGACTCACCACGGTATTCGCCAATCCGGAGTAGGCTTCCGTGGCGACTGCCTAACCCCTCTTAAGAGGAATCAAACATTTATGGTCGCCGTAAATTACTTGTGCCTGGCGGGAATCGAATCCACAACCTTTTGCGTTGTAGTCGGGCATTCACCCAACGCGCCACAGAGGTCATCAAATATAATATCAACCTATCTACTTTAGACTTAAATACCTCAAATATTTCCTTTTTTGGTTACATAACATCAAGCTAATCAAGTGATCAGTGAACCATTACATCAAAAACATCGCAGTCAGCCGTTTCTCTTTTCATTTCAGTGTTATGACGACCACAAACAGCTAAACAGACGACTAATTATAGCATCGGGACAAGGTCGGCGACCTTTTCCATTTCACTGTTGCACGGTGGACGTATGTGGACAGACCACGTCCCAGCCAATCAGACGACGTAATACACATCACAGAGTAACATTGCCTCTAAATAAAGTGACGGAGAATAATGGATTTGTAGCAGGTAGTTTATGAGTCATAGTCAGACATGCAAATTCTGAAAATTCTGATAACCAACTTTAAATTTTCTATGAAACTCAAGAACAAGAGAAACCTTTATCGGTTTTACTTTAAAATCATACTAATACTAGCAGTGTCCGCGACTCCGTCCGCTTAATATAATATAGCCTATAGCTTTCCTCAATAAACACTGAAAGTCCTGCGGTTCCTGAGATTAGCGCCTTCCAACCAAACCAAAGTCTTAAGCTTTATAATATTATAGTATATAGTATAGATTATATAGGTGAAAAGTTACTATGTGAGTAGGGTTACCAGATCTCCGGATTTGTCCTGAGATCTCAGGATTTTTGGACCTTTCTCAGGATTGCGGGCGGATTTCGCAAATCTCTTAAAATCTCAGGATTTTTAGAAGTTTCAACAAAATACCAACTTATTTAAAGATTTTTTTAGTAAGTAAACAAACTAAAAATAATCATTCATTATTTATCTAATTAGAAACCTACTGCTGGTACATTTTTTCTTGAATTCAATCGGCATTTCTTTACGACTGTATTTTTAACCGACTTCAAAAAAGGAGGAGGTTCTCAATTCGTCTGTATGTATAATATTTTTTTTTTTTTTTTTTTTTTATGTATGTTCACCGATTACTCAAAGACGGCTTGACCGATTAAGATAATTATTTTTTTAATCGGCAGGTGGGAGCTTCGAAATGGTCCCATAAAAATTTGGTGAGGATCTGATGAGGATCTTCGGAGTGATGAACGGGATTGCTCCTCAAAATTCCTATGTTTTAGGGATGTTCATCGATGACTTGAATACGGCTTGACCGATTGAGATGATTCCTTTTAAAACTGAAAGGTGGGAGCTCCGAGATGGTTCCATAAAAATTTGGTGAGGATCTGATGAGGATCTTCGGAGTGATGAACGGGATTGCTCCTCAAAATTCTTATGTTTTATCACCAGTAGAATAAGGCCATAAAGAATAGATACCGATGATTAAGAATATGGTTTCGGAATCTCCACATCTGAAATCACCTTCTCATCACAGAACTCCTCAATGATAAAAGTTATGGATACAATTTTAATGATTTTAGTGGTAGTTGAAAGTACACTAAAAAGGATGAAATAAAAAAATAATTTAAAAAAATTAAAAACCGACTTCAAAAAAAAAGCATTAAAAAAACCGATTTAAATAAAACATAAAATAACTTCGCCTACGTACAGTGCCACCGACTGATCTGTTATGTAATCTGAAGTCGGGCAGATTTACTGGGTTGGTTGAGTAGGATTGTAAGTAGTTTGGCTGCCCGACTTCAGATTACATAACAGATAAGTCGGTGGCACTGTACGTAGGCGAAGTTATTTTATGTTTTATTTAAATCGGTTTTTTTAATGCTTTTTTTTTGAAGTCGGTTTTTAATTTTTTTTATAGTACTTCAATAAATAGTGCTGCTAAGAGATACCTACTTAATCAGTTTTACCATAGGTACCTAATATTTAGTAACTTATCCTTTGGTAATAATTGTACAATTAAAATTAACCATTTGGTCAGAATCATTTGGTATCTTCTAATAATCATTGTTTGGTAATAATTGCATAAAATTAACACCTATTTATAACGCTGCCAACCCCCCCCCCCCCCCCCCATTACGAGTATTAAAATTGTAAATAAGTATGGAAAAAAAACAGAGTGTGAAAAATCTCAGGCTTTTTTTGTGGAAATCAGGACTTTTCTCAGGACTTTTGTTTTTTTCATCTGGTAACCCTATATGTGAGTATGTTTGTTACTCCTCCACGCAAAAACTACTGAACCGATTAACACAAAGGTTACTTTTCATCGCGTTGTTTCCGCGAGATCGAGGTTCAAGAGCGACTCAATGAATCTCAAGGAGAAAGATAGATTCTTATTGCGTTAAAATTCTACAAACATTATGAAAGTGAACGTTTGTGTGTAATGTTTGTTACTCCTTCGCGCAAAATCTACTGAACCGATTACGATGAAACTTAGCATGCAGATAGCTGGAGACCTGGAGCAACACAAAGGCTACTTTTTATCCTGATATTCCCGCGAAACCGGGGTTTACGCGCGTAAAACCGCGGTGCGCAGCTAGTTGCTAATAATAAAGAGATGTTGATTTGGCGTGATATGTAGGTACTAATCAATTATAATCATAGATCGGATTTTGGGTGCTGTTTTAGACGTTGTCACTAACATGGATATGACTTTCCGGAATCGAAAATTCCGCAATTCCGATATTTCTTTTTTATCGGAATTACGAAATTAAACTTTTTAAACTTTACAAAAATATTAAATGTATTGTATGTATGTATGTAATGTAATGTATTGTAAATGTATCGTAGAAATTGTACTATTAATTTAAAATAAAAACATGATTTTTTTATTGAATGCATAAAATTTACAGAGTCATTTTTATACATGCAATTTCGCAATTTTCAGTTAACAATATCCATAAGTAGAGACCCAAAATTGAACAAAAAAAATCTTTTGAAGACAGCGGTCATAAACATTGTTTATCTTTTGCAATACCTATTGTCGCTATTGTCGGCAATATTACAAAGGCGGCGCCAAGGAATGTTTGTTTATTTTTCTTCGAGCAATTGGAAGTTGTTTATACTAAATACCTATTTGTATATATTTATACCTAATTATTATTCCGTTATTCCTATGGGAAAAGTGAAACTGCAATTTAAGCTCATTCGCTTACTTCGGTTTGTTGAGTGCAGTCTATCTGTGTGTTTTACGCTATTGTTTATTGACCCCTGCTCGTTACCTGGATTTTGGATTTCACTGCAAAACTTGACATTTTGGCTACTAAACGGACTACGATTATTGCAACTTGATTGGATATCTTTGACATTTATCGAACTTTGGGTGAGTAGATTTTTTATATATTGTAATGGTATAAATAACATAGCCTATAATCAAGAAACTTACACGAATAACTGTAGTTTCTTGACTATAATTTGTTGTTAAAAAGAGTGTAGCATTTTTTTTCTTCATTCCTACAAATTTACAACTTATAGATATTATGGCTGTGAGATGGCAAATTTGGTTTTCCTTTGAGTCTTATTTAAAAATATAATATAAGTTTAATAAAATTCATTAAAATTTTATATCTCTAAGGCTCTTTAACTAAGCGTTTCAAATAAACTTACCCTTTTAAGTTTATTGTTATTTTTTTCTTTAGATTAAACCTTACACGGAACTTTTGGCTTGAAAATTAACGGACTTCGATTTGCTGCTTTGACTGGATAGTTTACAACAACTTTGGCTAAGGTGAGTAAACTAATACCTAGGTTGTACTTAAATGTTTCCTATTTTCTGTATCACTTCTTCTTCGTCTCATTTTTGTCTGCTCTGATAGTTTTTTTTTAAATTGAATGTTACAATTTTTACTATTGTACTAAAATTTACAAATGTTTTACTTTGTTTTGAAACTATACCTTCTTCAAGATTTATAAAGATTAGGTATATAGCTACAAATAATTTACTTTTTTAACCCGCCTCATAAGCTTCTTGTTTTACTTTATTTCAGGTTGTACCATACTCGGCACTTTTGACTTTGAAGCAAAGAACTTCGATTTGCGGCTTTGACTGAATATTTTACAAAAGGTGAGTAAATTAATAGCTACTAAATATCTCTAATTTTATTGTCACTTATCCCTTTTCACCCGGCTGCAAGAAAAGGGTTATGTTTTTAAGTAAATGAGCTTGTATTCTTTTTATTCTGACTTATTCCATTTAAATCTACAAATGTTTTACTTTGTTGAACTATATTTTAAGTTGTATAGATGTACAAAGATTATATTATAGCCACAACGGTTTTTTTCTTTTATTAGGTGTAGCAGATATGGCAAACAGATTGCAAAGAACTGTTCTCAAGTGGATAGCTGACCACCCAAACTTGACATTTGACCCTGCAACGAACCACATATATTGCAGTAAGTGCAAAATCACTTTCAAAAGTAAAAAATCTATATTTTTGAAGCACATTAACAGCAAAGTGCACAGTAGTGACAAGGAACCGAAAGAAAACTTCTATTTTGATTTTATTAATTTTTTAATATTATGTAACATACCCTGGAAGCAGGTCAACAATCCTGCATTCAAATTATTTTTTGAGAAATATTTATGTCGGCTAAATTGTTGCACATGTAACAGTAATTTAAAATCACTACCTAGTGAATCTGTATTACGAAAAACGTATTTAGATAAAGTGTTTAATTGGAAATTGAGTACCATACATGAAAAAACAAAAAATGAGAAATTATGGATTTCTTTGGATGAGACAGATTTCTTAGGTAGAAATATAATGCATTTCTTGATAAGACCATTAAGTGAAAATATAGCAAATAAATCTTATCTTATTGCTTCGAAAATAATTATTAAAGTAGATGGTCAGAATGTAAGCCAATTCGTTATAGATTGTCTTGAGAATTTATGGTCAAATTCGTTTGAATTTGATATGAAGGTACACAATGTACTAATATTATGTACCGATAGTGTCTCATACATGTTGGCTGCTGGAAGAAAATTAAAATCATTTTTACCTGCCATGAAACATGTGATATGTTAGCTCATGCACTACACAGGGTATCAGAACAAATTAGATTAGAATATGCAGACGTTGATGTTTTAATTTCAAATGTGAAAAAAATATTTCTTAAAGCCCCGAATAGAGTGCGTCTTTTAAAACAAAGATACCCTGATTTGCCACTGCCTCCACAACCAGTAATTACAAGATGGGGCACCTGGTTGGAGGTAGCATCATATTACGCTAAACATTTCACAGAAATAAAAGATGTAGTTTCCCGTTTAAATAGTTCGGAATCGGCAGCGATAAGAAATGCTAAAAATATAATTAACAAAGATAATTTATTTAACGAAATCAAAGAAATAGATGAAAATTTTAGTATTTTAAAATATTCTATACTCGAATGAGAAAAAAGCGATTTGTCAATAAACGACGCATTTCTAACGTTAGATTCCGTACGAGCTGTATTAAATTGGGGTGCATCTGAAAGTATAAATAAAAAAATTGAAAAGGTAATGGCAAGGAATCCTGATCTTAAAAATCTTCGCGATTTTTCAGAAAAAATTGAAGAAGGAATAGAATTAATGGACCACAATATAAAATATTATAAATTTGCACCTCTGACATCCACAGATGTGGAAAGATCTTTTTCTATTTATAAATGGATGTTAAGTGTTAAAAGAAATAGATTGAGTGTAGAAAATATTGAAAAAATAATGGTCATTTATTTTAATTCCTTCGAAACCAGCCAACCTGTTGACAGTTCCGATGACGAAACAGTTTCGACTTCGGAAGCTTGGCGTTGACGCTAACGCCAAGCTCCCGATTGGTATTTCCAGTCCGCAAGTTCCCTACTTTTTTACCAGATTTGTTTTTGTCAAAATGACCAAGTTGAAAAACAAAATGTGATGATGTTTTGTTAAACGGAGGTCTAAACCATTGTTCCCCAGCTACTTAAACAATAATTAAAGATTTAAATATAGGCGTTTATTATCAAAATATTTATAAATTTTAAGATAGTTGCAAATTTTAGGTTTAAGCAGCTGGAAAACAATGATTATGGCCAGCGATTTACAAAACATTTTGACTTTTTACAAAACATTTGACACTTTTTAAATTTACGTGATTTCTATCTTTGTGTTTCTATCCCTGTTCTGTTGTTTTAGTTTTCTCGCGACCGGTTGCCCATGTATTCCGTTCCGAAATATCGAGATAATTTAAATTTAAAAGTAGCTACAACACTATCTAGACCCGGAATTTTAATAAAAATGATCATCAGATTTCCATTTTCAACTTGGTAATTCTTAAGTAAAACTGGATATTGGGCGTTACCATGATCTTTTCTCGTTATTTAATTTGTTGTTTTATTGCGCAAAAAATAGAGTTTTTTTTCCTAGCCTATCAAGAAAAAACACAGAAAACAAAAAAAAACTTTTTCTGTGATTTTTTTATTATTTGTGTTTTTTTTTAAATTTTATTTATTTATTTTTTGATTAGCTGACGAATTAAATCCTGCAATAAGTAAATCATGGTAAGGGCCAAATTTCAAAATTCACTTCCAAGTAATTACGTAGTTGTTAAATTCCGCAATGTCAACTATTCAGCTCGCACACCGAGGTAGATGGTGCGTAGTGCACTTAGCAAAGCTTGAAATAGAACAATTTAAATGTTGAGAGGTACAAAAATCTACTTCCCATTTTAACCAACTCGGTCAATTTGTAAGGAAAGTAGTATTTTTGTATTATTTTCTCAACAATAATTCCATGTCGAGGGAACATTTTTGGTTTTAGTAATACATAAATTGTTATATTCCAAGCTTTGCTGGATTGTCTCTACCCTACGTAAGGAAATTAATACTGGCTGGAAAATAAATGTTTTTAAACAAGTATTTGAAAATGTTTGTTCCACAAACATGCTTTAGGTGTGTTTTCTCTTAATTGTGATAATTATTTATAAACAGATTTTATCCATTGTTTGTATATTAAATAAAGAAATATAAACATTAAACCCTTTTAATTTATATGTGTGTTTTATTTATTTCTGACGGATAACTCTAACCTGTAAACAGAATCTCTTTTTAAATTTTGAAGATTATTTTTTTCTTTAAAATATTTCTAGTAAATATGCCTTAAGCAATGAAAACAAATGATGATGATGATGATGATGATACTTTAGATGGTGATAGTACTCGTGATTTCGACACCTATCCTTATTCGAAATCCCAATCACGATGAAATTCCAAGACGCGGAATTTTTCTCGGAATTTTTTTTGGTCGTATCCATACTTTTGATGTCGCATTTTTTAAACGGCACCCAAAAATCCGATCTATGATTATAATCGAAATCGAAAAATAATGAATGATCAAAACATATATAATTTTAGCAACTTGAAGAACGGTTCAAGTAAGACGTCATGACGAGATAATCACATACTTTCACGATAACGTAGTGAGACAACAATATAGTGTCAGTTAGTACATTGATTATTATTAATTTACTAGCTGCGCTCCGCGGTTTCGCCCCCTTAAGACCTGTACCCGCGGAAAATTCAGGATCAAAAAAACCTTTTCCAAATCCTATTTATCTATATTTAGGTACCTTTATAAAATTTCACCCGCGTATGTCTCGACCCCGTAGGAATATCGGGATCAAAAGTAGCCTTTGTTACTCCTCGATAATGTAGTTTTCTGTTAGTGAAAGAATTTTTGGAATCGGTTCAGTGGTTTCAGAGATTAACCGGAAAATACATAGGTTACCTCTTTATAATGTAAGTATAGATTTGTAAAAAATCGGTTTAGCGGTGTAGGAGTAAAAAAGTAACAGACAGAGTTACTTTCTCACTTATAATATTAGCAAGGGATCTGTAATTCTGTATATCATACTAAAATATTATTTTGCAGTTTCCTAAGTTACCGCTGATGGGAATGTTACTGCTACATGGAATTTTAATGGAGCGTGCGCATGCAAAACGAGACCGAAAGCAGTCTGAAGCAAGATTTAATTAAAATCGGCAGAAAGATTCGACACAGCAACTAGATGAGAAGTAGTTTATAAAATAAGTAGGTATTACATATCCAAGAGCTATTCTAAAAATAAAATCTAACACGAATCTAATAGAAATTCGGATATCCGTTACTTAAACAGTTAAACGTGTGGCAAAAGTAGTAACTGATTAAAGTTTCTGCGTAATGGGGAGGGGGCAAACCAGTAGGTAATCAACCTTCATCTTTCTTTTTTTTTCTATATTAGTTACTAACTGCACCCGCGTAAGTCCTGATCCCGTGGGAATATCGGGATCAAAAGTACAATATGTTACTCCTCGATAATGTAGCTTTCTATTGGTGAAAGAATTTCTGATTGATTGACTGATTAATGACTGACTGACTGAAAGTGCCCAAGCAGCTGGTCACAGAGACATACGATTTAGAGAGTGTGTTCTTTGTGGTGTGTAGGGTCCACTAATAAAGGGTTTTTGGAAGAAAGGGGTGGTTCAATATGAAACTTTATATTCTCTTAATCGATACACATGAAAATATGTACATAGGTAATACAGTAGGGGGCGGGATAATTCAAATCCTGTCCTAATCGTTTAACTAGAGATTAGATTAGTTTACGGAAACTCCGTCGGTGTTGTCGTTCTTATTGCTTTATTTGGGATTATTAGGATGTTTCCCGTAAGACACGCTACACGGGACTACACGGGACTGAGCTAGTCTGATATAGGATAGTCCAGCAACATGATCATGCACCTAGTTAAGCCAATGATGCTGACAAGGGCACCGATATCGAACATACACCGGTCGTCATGGTTACGTTACGCGTCGTGCTAGCATTGAGAGTGGAACGAAACGACAAAAAACACGAGAAAATTACCGTTACCGACAATAATAGCTGGTGACTATTGACACGTTCCTTATAAAAAACCGGACAAGTGCGAGTCGGACGTGCAGTAAGGGTTCCGTAACATGATCGCAAAGTAATCATGTTTGTTGTTTGGGTGCCTCACTTATTTCTGTTTTGACACTAGGTGAGCTTCACCACAACACGAAAAAAACATTTGGTAAAGCGGCAACAGAAATATAAAATAATCAGTAAAAATTTCAACTGTCCAGTTATCACGGGTCATGAGTAATGAGATAGTGACAGACAGTGAGGTTAGTAAAAGGTTCCAGTTTTTGCCCTTCGGGTACGGAACCATAAAGACAGACAAACAAGAAAGTGTTCGGTCTTTTTATAACGAGGCAAAAAATCTTAAAAATATAAGGCAATAACAGAGTAATTTGGAAGTAGGCGTGCTTATTTATGTTGGCAAAATGTTTTGTAATTTCCTCCGTATAAAGCTCAGCCGGGGTTATCTTTCCAAATGGCTAAGCATTTTGCGTATCCTTGCGAAAACAAACCTTGGAACTGCAATAAAAACTTAAAAGGCACTTCGTAGAGACAGATGAGAATATAATGCGATAACTCTAGCGATTTACTGTTTTTAAACATTGCAACATTGTAATCATTTCCATGTAATATGGGAAGTTACAAGCCGAGTTAAGCTGCAAAGTTCGCCGGTAGATGTCACTACGAGGCCTTACTCGCAAGAACACACGAGGAGGTGCTTTCTTAATTTCGACTTGGCGGGAGGGCTACCCGTGGCGAAACGCGTTGGTTCGGATAACCAATAGTCGCGGGTTCAAATCCCGCCGGGTACTAAAGTTTTTGAGAGATTTTTTTCAAAAAAGCAGTATTTCCTAAGTGTAGATTAACACTAAGAAATAATGTTTTCATTGCAACATTGTTGGATAATTCATCTGACAATAGACAACTTTTGGAATAATTTAGTTTAATTTAAATGGCAGCCTTTCAGTGTTAGCTGTCTCAATGAAATGCAGATCGAAGCGATAATATTCGAATAAGTAGTCAACACGCAGCTTCTAACGATGGCTCAGTGCCAGAACGAGCACCTGTTCCTCCAACATTATTAGATCTAACATCACCCAACATTGTAAGAGACGTGAAGATCAAATTAATTTGGTGATTTCAACGTTGCGGCATTTTAATAGGTCCGTGGTGTGTCATTGACCTGCTAACGCATCGACACGGACTGGCCTAAATATACAATGTGTTCCGTGGTGGGGTTATTAAGCCGAAAGGGGGTTGTTCTAGAAGTCTAGACGAACAACCTTTGCTTCACGACTTTTGGAAATTCAAACTTTTTTTTTGAAAATTTTGAAGTTGTTTTACTGAAAGATAAAAACAGCTGTCTTTGTAAATCAAGGCAAAAAATTAATGTTGTGATTGTAGTAGGCCATAAATAAAAGGACACTATAAGGCCAATGACCTCAAACTTTTAGAAACAGCTGATTTTCACGTAAACTATAAACTCAAAATTTCGAAAACTACCTTGAATTTCCTATTCGCCTAGACCTCTAGAACAACCCCCTTTCGGCTTAATCCTCAAAACATCTAGAGTTTCCTCAGTACACGCTCGTCCCTATTCGCTAGTTTACAAACAGACAAGCTAAACCCCGACGTTTCCTCAATTAGCAAAGACAACAAGTTATTCTTGCAATTCAACGCCACATTACTGTCACACAATGAGAACTAAAAAGGCGGATATTAAGGAGACAAGTCGTAATCAAACACATTTTGTAGTTTTGAATCGTTAGAAAAAAAAACCCAGCCAAGTGCGAGTCGGACTCGCGCACGAAGGGTTCCGTACTACTATCACAATTGGGTACGGAACCCCAAAATGAACACTGGACCAACTAATCTATAAACGCAACGCGAACGTTTAAATTTACGTTACCACTGGTGCCAGTCTATCACTCCATCACTAGATAGCGCTAGTGGTAAAAATATATCGCGGTATCGTTGCGCTCTTATGTCAATACTCACGTTTGTTGTATAGGACCCTTAAATATTTGTTTTATTTTGTTTTTCTAACAATTTCAACCGTCTAGCTATTACGGTTCATGAGATACAGCCTGGTGACAGTCAGAGAGTGGAGTTTCAGTAATAGGCTAATAATATACGTTCTTACCTTTTGAGTACGGAACCCAAAAAAGTAATGAGCAATAAAATACCTAAATGAAGTGCAATGTGTTAACAAATCAACTAATTTAACGAGACGTTGAGGTTTGAAAAAACCGAAAACAACACGCAATTCACCTGGCGCACTCAGCACACGACTACGTACCTGTAATTATACTATATGCAATGTTGTAATTGGCTCAATTGTAAAAGTAGAAAACTGCCTAGTTAGTAGTTACTAGCATTTCCCACGGTCAAGTCTACAAAGAGAATAGGAGAAGCATAATTTCAAAGCATTATGGTTGTACATTTAAATCACAGGCATCGTTTAAGATTGATACCTTTCTAAAGAGAGACTGCCGAGTCTACGTTCGCGTGCCGCAAATCTTACGATAACTTTATTTCACAGCCACTTGCGACTTAGAGATGGAAAGTGACTTTAAAGCGACGATTTTTATTTTACTCTTAGAATATTAAGCTGACAGATAAGATTTTCTGGGAAGATTTTGAGTTACAAAATCTTGGCAGAAAATCTTAACTTATAAAGTAAGGTCATTAGGGGGAAGTTCGGCGAGCATCGGTTTGCTGAACTTGCAATTCTATACTTATCTGTACTTCTATACTAATATTATAAAGCTGAAGAGTTTGTTTGTTTGTTTAAACGTGCTAATCTCAGGAACCACTGGTCCGATTAGAAAAATTATTAGTGATAGTCCATTTATTGGACTATCACTAAAATATGGAAGGAAGGCTATATCATATTTTAAAAAAAAAAAATAAGCGGACGAAGTCGCAGGCACTGCTAGTATTCATTAAATCGCCAATCATGATAGAAGAAAAATCCACCAACAACGTGACAAGAAGGCGATCTTACCAATATAACAATTGTAAGTCCGGTAAATTGATGCTCGCGGCACTTCCTCCAAGTAACCTTACTTGACAATCCCGCAACTAATCCCAGCCCGTCTCCATCATCTCTAAAAAACAATAAACTGTTCAAAGCACAAAGCACACGCGCAGTAAGATTTCTCAATCAAAAGGAAGAACGTAATAACAAAGATGTTAAAACAACAACAAAGAAGAGCGTAGAGTAGTAAAGCAAAGATTTGAACGCCAAAGTTCAAAGATCTGCGGCGTCACATCTCCGTCAAAGGTCAAACTCGTGAACGGCGGTAAGGTCGCGGCTTTCCCCGCTCCGAGAAACTAGACGGACGTCTGCACCACTCGATCTAGTTCCGATGCAGTAACAAACTACTCTAGAAGAGAGCTTATACTTTGTTTCAAATCAAGTTTTTATAGAAATTGACGATAGTGTGGAATTGTGGTTACATCACCCAGTTAGATCCGCGAACGGAGTGATATTAATGATTGAATGTTTGTAGTATGTTTGTATGTGACTTTGTTAGGTACTTCTTCAAGCAAAAACTACTGAACCAATTACGATGAAACTTGAGAGATAGATATAGCAACCCGTTCCATACTCCTACGCATATATGTTATAGCGTCCCAAACTGTGACCAACAAGGGTATAAAGAGATGGGTCCGCTGTTCCGTCCGACCACCCCGGAGGGCAACCGTGCGGGATCAGTTATAGACAGATCGTGTCCCCAACGCGGCAGAGCGGGAGATGCGGCACCCCGAGAGGCACCACTAAGGCTACTCCTGAGCCTCGCGCACTCGTCGAAACGACGTGCAAAGCGCTCGCCGCGTATGAGGACGACCCCCGGTGACAAGCATACCAGAGTTGACAAACGTGCCGTCCTCTGCGGCTGAAAACCACAAACCCCCGCGAGGCCAAACCCAAGTTGGGCGACATCTCCTTACTAAGCCACCGATAGATGTGGCCGTTCCGGCTGCCGGGCTAGCCCAACCCCGCGGTACCCTGAACCCTTAGTTCCCACCCCCGAAACCCACTTTCCTCGGGTATGTGCAAGCGGGCATAAGCGGGCGGGCTTGAGAGATAGATAGCAGGAAACCTAGAATAACACATAGGCTTCTTTTTGTCCCGATATTCCCGAGCGATCGGTACTAACTCGGGTGAAAAAGCGAGGCGCTGCTAGTTAAATAATATGAGAGAGCATTATTAGACTTCTGTACCCAAAGAGTAAAACCCTGTAACTGAGATTCCGCTGTCTGTCTGTCTGTCCGTCTGTCATTAGGCTGTACTCATGAACCGTGATAGCTTAACAGTTGAAATTTTCACAGATGATGTATTTCTATTGCCGCTATAACAACAAAAACTAAATAAAACAAATATTTAAGGTTCCCATACAAAAAACGTGTTTTATTGTAGTAATGTTACGGCGTGAGTCAGACTCGCACTTGGCCTGGCCGATTTAACTTGGATTTAACTTGTATTTATCTACTAGACTATAAGAGGCAGAGTTAAGATACCTAATCTAAAACAGCAAGTTTGCGTTATCCTTGTTAGCGAAGTCAAGCATGTTCCAGACAAAATTATAGTAATCCTACAAGACCGAGAATGAAGTAAGAATTTAAAGTAAAAGCTGGCGGGTAACGAGTGGCTAGAACTCAGACCTCGTTCGCTGTAATTTCGCAAAAAGGCCGTGGCCGATATAAACCCAACAGTTCTGCCGTGCTAACTAAGAGGACCGTAACTAACATTTTTTGCTAAAATTACTTTTTGACGTATTCGGAATAAGGAAAACCAGAGGATTATGCTGAACTTTTCAGAATTTCTGTATGTTTCGTAGTTTTTAAGATACGATAACCATAACCGCCGTATGTGATACCTAAATAGGTTGCTTCCTAGTCAATAACAGTCTATGAGCCTTTACTGTCCTTATGAGGTGTATCTACACAGAGTTACGTCATTCAAATAAGGACATAAACACCGTAAAGGCCAATACCGTAGTAATCAGTTGATTCCCCTTCCCAGAAAAATATACTAGCACTAATCATATTCACCGTATCTACCAATGCCAATGTTTAGAAAAGTAATAATAAGAGCTCATACCGTATTTATGTTTAGGATCTCATACGTATATTTATTTTGGGAAATTACACATTAGTACTGTAACTACCGCTTGGTGTGTATGGGGCCCACTAAGATCGTTGGGCCTAAGCTAACCGTACCTGCTAGCCGTTACACCTGCTTATGAACGGACGAGGCTCTGGCGCAGACTTTCCCTTCGGGGTTGGAAGGTCAGACGGCAGTCGCTCCCGTAAAAGTCGAAATTAACCAAATCAAAAATGGAATGTTTAAAACTTAGAACTCATAGAATATGGTTACCCCATCTCTTCCCGTGGGTGTCGTAAAAGGCGAATAAGGGATTTAAGGGGAACTAGCAAAACTTAATTTCTACCCGCGTGGTGGCGGATAAACTGCTTGGTTCCTAGAAGGGTTAGTGTCAGGCAGGCAGCCGGCTGTAAAAATATTGCCAAATCTATTAGCAGAAGGTATGGTCAGTGATGACTTACCTACTGCGCCAACCCCTAATATTTGGGGTTTAGCGGACCCCGGGCTCCCAAGAGGGATACAACCGGGAACATCGCTCGGATGAGAGAGAAAAATGGAAAGTTTAAAAGAAGTTTGCCCCATAACAGCGCACAAAAGCTTCGTCCGTCTCCTGTGTGGACGAGGGCTACCGTGTCACGGCCGGGCACAGCCAAATGGCACGCTAACCGGACGCGCGCGGGACCTAGCCGACGTACTTTCCAGGCGGAAGGTGGCCGTGGCGTTCCTGCAGGAGACTCTATGGAAAGGCAGCAGATCCCGGCTCATTCGGAATGGCTACAAGCTGATCTACACGGGTGCACCTGGTAGAGAGAACGGGGTAGCTGTGGTGCTCGCTGAGGGGTTGCAGGACGATATCTTGGAGGTGAATTGCTTTAACGACCGATTAAATTCAGATTCAGATTCAGGTATCTAGGAGAAGATACACTCCATAGAGAGACTAGGGTAAAGAACGCCCTCTTTAAAAAGTGGCAAGCGTCCAACTCTCCTGAAAATCTCGACGTGAACAGGTCCGCTAAACGTAGCTAGAGCCAGACAGTACCATTCACCGTCATTGTGCGATAAATTGGAAATGTCGGAGGGGCAGAAGCATATTTATAAGCTGGCACGTTTTAGGATAAAAGCGGCGCAGGATATAACCAAGTGCCGCTCCTGACGGCACTTGGTTATATCCCAAGATCCTGACGGTCCTGATCTGCGAGGACCTCCCGGTGAAGGAGAGATGGCGCTCTTATTTACACGAGCTGCTTGATTCGGAGGGACTTGTGAAACTGATGTGGAGGTCCGCAAGGCTCTTCGCTGCATAACGAATCGGAAAGCTGTCGGCACCGATGGAGTCCCCGTCGAAGTTTGGAATGGGTTCTCGTGGTGTGGGCATCTTAATCAACCATTTTAACGGCATACTCAAGACTGGCAGGATCCATACCCAATGGAGACTGAGGTTCAAAGGTGTCATGTTCATGTCCCAAACCATGGATATATAGTTAGGGCCAGTATAGTTTCCGCCCCGGTCATGATACCATACCTTGTTTTCGTCTATAAAACAATCATTAGACCATTGTCGCTTGAGCGACTTAAGCAGAAGCTGCTTGTCACGGAGATGAAGATGCTGCACTGGATGTGTGGAGTGACGCGAAAAGACCGCGTCAGAAACTCTCGTATCAGGAGCAGCCTAGATGTCCGAGACATTGCAGATAAATTGACTGAATAAACAAATGTATATTTGTTTGAAGTTTTTTTGTTAACTGACGATCACATCTGCTTAGTTAACAGTAACTGCACAATATATGTTAACAGGTCACTAAAAGCCTTAAAGACGTATGTGTTGTTGTTTACTGTACTTATGCTTAGTAATTCATTTCAGTCATGGTACTGGTTACTAAAGATAAATACATTATTTACGATCACTAAGCATAACTACCGTAACTACCGCACATACGGTTGTAATGCTTAGACTATAAGTTTGAAGTTTATTGTAATTACTAAAGACAATCAGTTTTGTAATAAATTTAAATAGAAAACATTACGATATTTACTAAACAAGTACAGAGATGCATAGATCATCACTATCACTACCAACTTGCATACTTACATACCCACAATTTTATATAGTTTTTGAATAACACGAAAAAAACGAAAAAAAACTTTAGGCGCGTTTTTCTCAGCATTACGCGCCAAGCAGTTACGGTCCTCTTAGTTAGTACGGCAGAGTTGCTGGTTTCATTTCATATAATTTACACACACTGTAATGAGTTCCGTATTGTGTGCATCTTTAAAGATCATATATTTTAAGAAATTTTTAATGTTTTGGATTCTGACATTGAATTCTTCATAATTAATTTCAATTTGTTCTTTAGCAGTTACATTATCTATACATTACCACCTTACTTATAAATAATGACTAAGTTTATGTAACGTTTGTCTTTGACTTTGACTTTGAGATTTCTTGTCACAGTAAAAGTCAAACGATTCATAGTTTAAGCAGCTGTTTATAAGTAAGGGTCTGACTGATTGACTGAACTAATTATATCAACTCAAAAGCTTAAACCACTAGTCCTTGGGACATGACATTCGGAGAGCGAGTTCTTTGGCAAGAGTCGGTATTGACCAAGAAGGAATATTTCGAAATTCCCACAGGATAGACGTTTACATGGATGAAACCGCAGGGCGCAGGTAGTCTTTAATACAATATGTACACTACACAGTAACATTTTATGGAAACGATATCCTTATCTAAGATCGTAGACTTGTACCGGATCTTTATCTACAAACATCGTTAGCAAATAATTTTCAGTGATTCCAAATTAGGGCAGGCCACCTTTCACTTGCAAGCTTCGTATCAGTTATCATTATGGTACCTCGTTTATTGTCTTGACAATCTTGGTGATCGACCGTGTTCAGGTGTTATCGTAATATCGATCGGGGCTGGTTGGAGTCGTGACTCAGCGGCGAGGGCTAGACGTGGCGCCCGCGCAACTACGCCGTCGTTGGCGGTACCATAACCGTACTGTGCTTTTTGTTAGCTGGCATCGAATTGAAAATAATGATTTTGGAAATGTGCGCTGTTGGGGCTGAGCCGTTTCTGAGAATAAGAGTGACAGACATACGCACACACCATGTCTCCACCTAAATGCATATAGTCTCTATAGCCGTAGAGTAAAAACCACGGCAAACTGAAAGTACCTACAAGTACGAATCTTGAACGCGGCTGCATTTTTAAAAATGGCTTCCTTAATTAAGGTACTGTAGGAATTGCCTCTGACGACCTCTGTGGCGCGTCTTGGGAATGCCCGACTGCAATGCAGAAGGTTGCGGGTTCGATTCCCGCCGGGTGCAAGTATTTATTTATGCTTTAAAAATTAAAAATAAAATATGTGTATTTGGTCTGGGTGTCCCTCTATGTATAATATACAGGATGTTTGGACAAGGGGGTATTAAGCCGAAAGGGGGTTGTTCTAGAGGTCTAGGCGAACAACTTTTATTCTACGACTTTTGGAAAGAGGTACGAACTTTTTTTTCCAAAATTTTAAAGTTGTATCACTAAAAAAAACAGCTGTTTTGGTAAAAAAAGGCAATTAATGTTTAGATTGTAGTGGTCCAAACTAAATAAAAGGGCACCTTAAGGCCAATGATCTCAAACTCTAAAAAAAACTGATTTTCATGCAAACTTTAAACTCAACAATTTTCGAAAACAACTTCGAATTTCCAAAATTTGTAGAACAAAAGTTGTTCGCCTAGATCTGTAAAACAACCCCCTTTCGGCTTAATACCCCCCTCCTCGGAGCACTATGTATTTACAAAAGAAAAATAAATATAAGTTTTATATCCGTTGTCTAGTCACCGTAACACAAGCTTAGTTGCTTACCACGGGGCTAGATTGCGCTGTGTGTTATTCAGAGAATTTATTTATTATTTATTTGTTATTGCCACTACTTAAAAATAATTTTGATAAGATTTTCTAAACAAAAAAGGCTATTCTATTTTTAAATAGCATTACGATTTTATAACGATGATGTTGATGATACAATCGATACATACATACCGACCACATAAATCTCAAACGACCTTCCAATATGAAATATTACAATCAATAATAACGATAAACGAACCTAAAAGAACGTAACAGACAATACAAAAAAGGACAAGACAGCTATTTATAATGAAACTATGCGATGATTACTAATAGTAAGTAATAATTATTTTATTACTTATTCATAAGTAAGTAAGTAAAATCATATTGTATTATATGCAACTGTTATGGATACCGACATGGCATGTAGGTAGAGTCGATATTATTGTCTTTTCACGTCACGAAGTAACAAGAAAAATAAAATTGATGGAACACCATACTACGCATCGATTCTGAGTAACACTTTGAATATTTCATAAGGACGAAAACCAAAATAACTGTATCGAAATAGGTTTTGATACAATAAAGCCGAGCATCTACCGCTAACTTTACCAACATGTCTACTCTCGCCAAGAGATAGAAACCGATCCAAGAGGAATGTTTCCATAAAAGCTTTAAGATAAGAAGAGTGCGCAGCGCCTGAGGCCGAAGCATGTATGACATCAGGAGACGGAACAGCTCAGCGCCTACGCGCCGCCCACGAGCCGGCCGCGGCGAACCTTGCAAAACCTGCGCAGACGTCGGCTGAACCGAGCTACTACTTGCGAAATGGGAAATATATGGCTTGAACAGTTGGATTTGGGAGTATTGAAATTCGAAACTAACAACCCGTCTAACGGTCGTATTCACAAACGGCTCTATATTTTATGCTTGGTCTTGCTCTTGTGAGTGATAATCAACATCAGCGGAAGTGTGACAAAAGCTGAGTCCACGCATAAAGTGTTTTGTGGATACGGCTGTTAGTATCACCAGATAGACCGATAACAGATTGCTATTTGCCATTTTTTTATGATACTCCTGTCAAATATCAATCAGAAATCTGTAGAACTAGAGATAACTGGCTAATAATATTGGGCGTTAGCCAATAGAAGACGTTTGTAAAAGATCGTTTTACCCGACTATGGCGAAGCCAAAAGGATGGGTAATATTTTTGGCCGTCTATGTATGTATGTATGTTTCACCGTAGCGCCTTATGCGTATGTAATGAGCGGGTGTGAATACTATGAATTGATGATCTACTAAATACTTTCCAGAAAAATAACCTTTACGTCCAAAAGTTAGAGTTAATTCACTCATCGTTAAAATATTAGTAGACAAATCCTGCTAACAAGAGGCTAAACAGTGACACATCGCAAGTTGAAAGATTCGATAATTGTTCGAGCAAACGTCTCGACATCAATTGAGGATAACAACCGAGTCGATGAACTGAAATCTACAGGCGACGCGGACGCTTCTATTGTGAAACTTGAGACTGAAATAATTCACTTAAAACGTCATGTTACAAGCGAGCATACTTATCAAATGCATCAAGACTGAAATAAGTTAAATGCATAAGAATCAGAAATTGCCTAATGCTAACTGCTTTAGCGAGCGATGCAAAAGAACTTGAAATTCAAGGTCAGGTTTAAATACTCGTACGTTCTGATGCAGTAGATATGAATTTCATAATACAGTTGTAAAATTAATCTTACCCGTGCAGAGTAGACGCAGAAAACACCGATAAACCCAACGAATTAATTTAACAAAGCAACAAAACAAACAAAATATAAACAAATGTAACATGGTCTTGAGCATCAGCGTACTGTGATCAACCGGACTTCACCAATAGGTAAGCCTACCGAATTGTTGTAGATGAGTGTGGGTGTTGAAGGCTGCTCAAACTACATAAAAACAAGATAAATTGTGTTAGTAAATAAATACTTTAGGACACGAAAAGATGGACCAAAAAAAACATAATGATAAAATGTGCGGGCCTTCAAGGAAATCCATCATTTGCGATATAATAGAAAGTGTGTAAATGACAGCATTATAATATCTATACTAATATTATAAAGCGGAAGAGTTTGTTTGTTTTTTTGTTTGTTTGTTTGTTTGAACGCGCTAATCTCAGGAACCACTGGTCCGATTTGAAAAATTCTTTTGGTGTTAGATAGTCCATTTATTGAGGATGGCTATAGGCTATATTATATTTTCAAAAAAAATAGGGATCCTTACTAAAAGTTCAATAATGTAACACAAGGTGTGAAAAAAATGACCAAAAAATTCCTTACGCCGCGTGCGCTGTGAAAACTATTGGATATAGAACAAAACTATGTACTACAACTTTGTAGAACATGTAATTGTCTACAAAATACATCGCGACACCATATGTCTAACTATTGTAGTTATCTCACAATAAGTGTTTTTGTAATTTTTGTAAATAATTAAAATGCCGTCGCTTTAATAACCTTTTATTTTGTACCTTGGTATTAATCCTTATCAAAATAAATTACTTCATATTCAAGACGAATTCAATACCTTTCTAGGACCTTTTGAATTATTTAATTCGGACATTTCATTCAAAAGATATCGCGATATTAAAAATGTAAGTATGTTGCAACCAAATAAGTATTAAGTATTGCGCGCGCATGTATGAGCGCGGTCGCTCCTTGCAAAGCGGTTGTGCTCAGCGATACTTTTTAATACTTCTTTTTTAGGGTTCCGTACCCAAAGGGTAAAAACGAAACCCTATTACTGAGTCTTCGCTGTCTGTCTGTCTGTCTGTCTGTCTGTCTGTCTGTCTGTCCGTCTGTCCGTCTGTCACCAGGCTGTATCTCATGAACCGTTATAGCTAGACGGTTGACATTTTCACAGAAGATGTATTTCGGTAGCCGCTACAACAACAAATAAAACAAAATAAAACAAAAATTTATGAGGGGCTCCCATACAACAAACGTCTTTTTTAGTTATTGTTGTCAATTTCCGTATCTAATAGCTTACCTTAAGTACTCCCCGCGCGGTGGCGGATAAACTGCTTGATCCCTAAGAGGGTTGGTGTCAGGCAGGCGGCCGGCCGTAAAAACATTGCCAAATCTAATTGCAGCAGGTATGGTCAATGATGACTTACCGTCTGCGCCGACCCCAAATAAAAAAAAACAATTTGGGGTTTATCGGACCCCGGGCTCCCGAGAGGGATGCAACCGGGAACATCGCTCAGATGAGAAGAAATAAATAAACAAATCCTGAAAGTCACTTTTCTACGCGGACGAAGTCGCGGGCACTGCTAGTCGATTAATAAAAGTAAAACATCATTTACATAAACACAACATTGCTGCACCAATAAAATGAAACTTTATTATGTGGTCGGTTATACTACCCCGTATAATTTGCACCGCAAAACCACACCATATACAGATTACAGATTTGTTCAGAATAGAAAGTTTATTTCCATATCTTACAAAACGCAACAATATATGTACCTACGAGGACATATCATAATAAATGAGGGTTCCCTTATTCCTTTCAGGAATTTGGAGCTCACCTTTATTAAGAGGACTAAGTATAGCCGCTATGTCAAATCCCTGTTGGATTCATCGAAATTTGTAGATTATTTCATGACGGAATGTTGTTGATTTTTTTATATAGGTGACATTTTTTCCTACATTTTGGTGTAGTTTCAAGACAAAAACTGCTTATTGGTTCAAAGCCTATCCAAATTTTAGAAAAAATGTGGATAGGTTTCAACACCTTTCGACATAATATTTGTCTGGAAACTGCACTAAAATTATGTGAAACAATGTCGCCTACAATTCATCACAAACAAAATTAACATCATTCCATCATAATCAACAATATTCGATGAACCCGACATGGATTTTGAATTTACCGGCTATATACCCCTTAAAATACATTGCACAGTACATTATCTCGATATACTTAGAAAAGGAAACCGGAACAAATACGTTAGTATTTGGGTACAATTGAGTATGTACATATACATATGTACATACTTCGTTAATTCTAGATTCTTCATTCAGGCTACGTCACAGCCATCAGCACCGCCTACTGACCTCAAACCCTGCCCTGAATTACTGAACTAAACTAACCAATACACCATTAATCTCTATCGATGACAGTACACTTTAACTGGGTTTTTTCAATATAAAAGCGGACGAGGACGTCGATATTATGGTGAAGTACTATAGATATAATGATAATGGGCTATTTGAGTAATTAGTTGAAAGCTTTACTTAAATATTGATGGGTTTGTACCTACATTAAATTAAGTAGGTATAGCATTATGTTATTACTAGCTGCGCCCCGCGGTTTCACTCGCGTAAGACCCGATCCGGCGGGATTTTTTAAAAACCCTTTCTTAGTGGATGCTTACACATCACAAAGAACACACCCTCCAAATTTCATATCTCCAGGACCAGCGGTTTGGGTTCTGCGTTGATCAGATCAGTCAGGACTTTGAATTTTATATATACTTAGATAGATAATAGAGATTATAATATAAGATAGTTCATACATACAATAATAATTAAGGTTTATGGCGTATATCTATGTAGAGTAGACTCAAAGAAAGATATTCTTGACGTAACAGTAACAAACGTAATGGAAAGCTATAACAGAGCCAAGCAAGGCGCTAGGAAAGATAAAATACCAAAGACACAAGAGACTCCTACGCATAATGACATCATCTAGTAAAATCGAAAGCTGCTCGTCTAATTCAGTATCAATATTGCAATTCGCATTGCATTTCGCTTGCGTAAGTCAACGGTACGTGCAATACGACGTCGAAATACGCACATCTGGTGGTTTTAGTCCAATCGACAAATAAGAGAGAGGTGTCGCGTGTGTAGGTAAAACTACGCGAAATATCACAGAAGAAAGTTGATTAAAACTATGAAGTCAAGTTAGTCAAAATACTTATGTAACTTTTTTAAATGTCATAGGTATCATTTTAATAAGATTTCACATGATCGTTTTAAATTGAGCAGCAATTGAGTGTGTCTTCGGAACGCGACATCCAATGAGAAGAAGACAAGAAAGTAATGGTTTTTTTTTGTAGTGATCATGTGATTTACATTGCCGTATTAGTTGATAAAAAACTATAGTAAAACTAGAGCAATTATTGTAACGAGTACAAAAGAGGGGCACAAAATATTTTGAGTTTGAACGAAATCGAGAACTGCAAACCCTAAATGACTCGTTGTATTTTTTCAAGGAATCCCTGAATTACCCATTATTATCGAAAAAATCTTTCAACATAATTAAGTAACAATTAATCCACGTAACAAGATATTCTTATTGTTTTAATTATAACGACAACAACGGCATTAGTTCAGTAACAAGCTCGCTCCGATGTTTCGCGGCCCCAGGACATTGTATCGCCCACGTGGCGGTGACGTTTGTTAAGGTCACTAGAACAGCCACTGTGCTTGTTTAACTTGACTACTTGTAACTTTGGTTCAACTCTAATCGTAAAGTTAGTGCAATAAGTATGTCAATTGCATGGCGAATGCCTGATCCCAGAGAAAGGAGTACCTAGATGGTAAGAAAATCGTAAGCGCTTTTTGGATTACCTAAATACCCAAGCTTTAAGGTCATCAAATCAATCCAAATCATTTCTGACTAGCTGCGCCCCGCAGTTTCACCCGCGTAGTTCCTGATTCCGCGAAAATATCGGGATCAAATGTAGCCTTTGTCCTTCTCCAAGGTCCCATCTATCTCTATGCCAAAATTCATCAAAATCGGTTCGGTTCAGCGGTTTAGGTATGAAAAGGTAACAGACAGGCAGAGTTACTTTCGCATTTATAATACTAGTAAGATAGTAGGTATAAGTATAGATAGACTATAGATATAGTTGGTTAAGAATGATTAAACCTTATAACTTTTGGGACATTTATAAAGTTTCTCCTTGCGTAACATCTTTAATGTTTATGGGTCAATCCGTAAACAGAATAACAACCAAATTACAAGCCAACTCAGGCATATGATTAAGAACTGTTAATGGACTAGATTTCGCAAAGATCCCACGCACAGACAGAAGGAGTCGCTAAAACTAGGTGCTTAATGAAGTCAGGCGAACTAAGACAACTTAGTTTCAATGTTAAAGAAACCTGTTGATCAAGTTATTTAGATATCTTAGAACTGGTGGCTCTATGACTGTATCGTTAGAATCAAGATAACAGAATTTAAAATTGTTGATAACAACAATACCTAAAGTTATTTTTGTTGTTAGTATGCGAAATGATTTGCATAACATTACTTAGTTGGGAAGCAATTATTATGAACAAAACTGCCAGACTAGGTCTTATAAGGCTTATAAATTACGTCTAATAGGTAAGCATAATCTTCCTACTTTTATAAAAAGAAGTTTTTAATTATGTAGGTATGTATTTAACACACATGTTTACTAATTCATTGCTTAATTAGAATAAAATTGATGGATAAGTAAAACATAAACCCCTCAGATATAAACGATGATTAAAATATGCATAACATCATTAATTATGTATCGTTTGTCTTCTACTGTGACACGAAATTTCACAGTTGACAGACAGAAACAAACGTTACCTCCATAACTAACAGTCGTTTTCACAAACGACAATATGCGACCGTGGACTCAGCTTATTTCTAAAGTTACGCTGAAAATGATTATCACTCACAAAAGCAAGACGACTGCCAGTCATCTAGTAATAACTCTAGAAATATGGGGGTAAGTAATAAATAATAATATAACCTACATACAAGATCTTGAAAAACGCTAACAGAAGCACATAATATAGAGTAGGTTATAGGAAAATCAATAACAGTCGACCGAACATAATAATAACAGTTAGGTAGATGACAAGAAGAACCGCTAGGGTCCAAAAGATGTAGAAGTTTTTATGTGAGCAGATAACAAAAGTGTCAGAAAAGGTTCCACACAATCTAAAACGTTACAAAACAGGAGGGTTAGCAGCCACCTGGTCTAATATTGCATATTTAATGCAATGCCAACAAGCGGCAATCGATTTCATAAAATAATAGGTATTTAAACACAAAACGGTGCGAAATAGACACGCTCAACCGAGTCACTGAAACGTGCCAGATTTAATAATTTCAAATGCCTGGTAACTACAAATGTAGTAAAACAAACATTCCTTCATGAAACTAATCATGTAGTTTGCAAAACATTATAAATAACATCCCGTTTATTTGATGAAAATTGGAACATTTCAGAATGTTTAGACATTTGATATCGTCAGCGATCTATCTTGATCTTCAACAACAGATAGCTGTCCGTTACTAACACAATTATATAGACAATCATCCAAAACGTTGTCTGTTGAAAACTGGGTACATAGGATGTGATAGTTGATGTTGATAGCAAAGGCCTTTTTCACACTAGACGAGAACGTTGACGATACAAGTCACAATACTAGTATATCGGCAGATCGAACGACGACGACAATAATCCTGCATGATCGCAACGCAACAGTGTTGATTCTCGATTATTAATCATCACCACAGCTACAGTGCGTGTGGAGATCTTTGGAGATCTCAATATCGCCAGTTGCATTTGTTTTGAATCCTGCTACTCTCTCCGATAGTCGGGTTAAGCCAGAAATATAATCCGTCTCCACCAGCAGCAGAGAGCAAGTTATATTTCCATTATCTTGCCGCATTACGTGTCATGCGTCGATATTGACACGAAAATCATTGTAAGGGACAGCCATATCTTTGGCGGTAATGACAGTGTGAAATTAGTAATCCGACGATATAGTTATCGCCCAATGTGTAAATGGCCGAAAGCATCGAGTGCAATAATAATCCGTTACGCGTCAAACCGGACGGCTAGCTGCTATGTTGGAGCGAGCGAGGTTCGAATGGTGTCGACTCGACTTGCGAGGGAAGCCGTTCTCTCGCGATGACTCACGACTTGCCACGCGCGCCGCGTCTTGAACACTTTACCGAGCCAAGTACCTACTACCTACTAAAGCTTTCAATAACATTTGCTTTAGACCTTGAGGGACACTAAAGCTAGACTCAATAGAACAAACAATTGGTATTCAGAAAACAAACACTTTGTTCTCCACATGAGTAAGGGTTTTATTTCCGAAAGCTAGGCAGATATACCGTCACAAATTTTTACTTCATAATCATGAGGTTTAGGACATAAAATCAATAAACCATAGCTCAAAATACCACGAAATCATTTCGAATATGTGAAGTTACTGGTGGTGCCTGGTCCATCGTGGTATAAGGTATATAACATAGTGAGTCAGGCATTTGGTTCAGCTTGAGGCCCTCGGATCGATGACGCAACCTTGGCCACATCTTCGTGGGCGCGCTCGCTGCCGACACCAGGAAGTGCCTCCTAGCACCACAGAACTACGTTCAACGATTTATTGCTGTTTAGCCCAATTTTAAAATTAACATCGTTTAGATTTTGTATACGGCATCGCCAAGGTCTGATAATATCTCTTATCTTTTACCGGACTAGGGCACAACACAAACAGATGTTTTGGTCTGGACTATTTTCCGCAAATATAGACTTTACAAATTAGGTACCTAGGTTCTTTTGCGTGGTGGTAATTAAACGTCATGAGGAAATAACCCAGCTTCCACAGCTTCCATAACTAAATAAAAAAGATGGTAATATATACCTAGGTAGTCAAGCCTACATTTTACCATCTTTTTAGAATAGGGGTAATCAGTCACGAATAATTTGTAACTACTGAATATTTACGTATACAAATCTCTGGCTGGATAACAGAGGATCGTAAATCATCTCGAGATCCCCTAGCAACGTGGAAGCACCGGCCGCTTGAACGGCTTTCTGTGGAAGTCTAATCACAGGGGTTAGGTAAGAAATTGTTGGAACATTCAACACCCATCTTGCTAGGTACCTATATAAACCGACTGCGCGACGCAATGAAGGGGTATTAAATATTCAAAAATAGTATGAGGTACCTACCTACCTATCCACTCTAGTTAAACTATCTCTAAAGACTTCCTCAGCATTCATTATTTCCTTATCATTGTTAATGTCACACTTTCGCTCTGGCCAATGTGATTCAAATTGTCTTATCAGAAATTCTAAATGCAAAGATAGCATTTCTGCAGTGGAATTTTGTACTTATCTACCTACACAATGGTGACTAGGTCTCCTTGATAATATACCTAGGTATTAGCAGTAAATATTTATTAGGCATTAATAAGGAGAACCATTTGTTCACTTTCACAACATAAGCCAGATGTGTTTTGAATAAAACATATTAGATACACAAAATAGAATTAATTAGGTAATAATAAACTATACCTAATTTAAATTTTGCATAATCCAGAGAAAATATTCGAAAATAACACAGACAGACTAGCAAACTTTTCAAGAAAGTACGAGTCTTCACTCTCGTCTTTTTAATAAAACCAGCTATTTATAGTTGACTAAATAGGTATGAAATGTTGAAAAACGATATAAAATGTAAAACGGCAGTGAATCGACCGCGGCCATGCCGTGCCGTATATGGTCGCGCGTGGCACAAGGCCGAGCAGGCTCCGTTGCCGATCGCGACCATACAGCCGCGAATTTTAAATATTTATTACTTTATCATAAGATACACTTGATATAAGTTACTTTGGAGTGTAAGTTCACGATCTCTTTATACCTACAACAGTTTTGTCTTACATTTGTATGAAATCTTAACAATTACCTACGTCAAATAAACACCTCAGAAAGCAGACCCTGGGCTTCCAAGAGGGATGGTCCACTGGGAACATCACTTGGATGATGATGATGATGATTTCAAGTAAACTGAGGTGTTTCCTATCCCCTAAATAAAGCCTATCAGTATGTACTTATTTTTTGGTTGACCAGTGGTGTTTCACTGCTGCTGTGTTTCTCTCTATGTGTCCCGATCTCCAGCTATGGCTGACCACTCTGCATCAAACAACCAGACCAACAGTGTTTACCTTAAAGTTTATACTGTGTGCTTCTGCAACTGGCCAACTGGGCCTTTAAGCCGTGGGTTTCCCCACAATGTTTTCCTTCATTGTAAGAGTGATGTTAATTTGCGCACATACAATTTTTCAAAGAAAAAGACATTGGTGCACTGTTGGCCGGGACTTGAAACCACGACCTTCAGAATGAAAGTTGCAGTATTTTTGGGGGATTTTCTGCACATGTGGTCAGTCCACTCACAAATAACACGGGTATAATTTCTTGTGATTTTCTTTATTGGGTTTCTGTTTTTTTTTTTTTTTTTTTTTTACTATGTGTTTATAGCTGTGGATGTCGTTAAATACATTAATACCCGGGATATTATATTATATTACTAATATTATAAAGAGGTAACGTTGGTAACATGTATGTATGTATATTGGGGGTAATCTCCTAAACCAGGGGTTCCCTAACTGGGGGCGCGCCCCCCAGGAAGGGCGCAGAGACATTTCAAGGGCGGCGCGGGGCACCTGTGCAGTTAATACCTGCGATCCCCGAGATAATGCATTCCAGACGGCTCGATACGACCAATGAAATTATTTGAAATTGACGCCTGTGAAGAACATAATATTGTTTCCTCAGTCGGCCAACATCAGCCTCTAGACTGGCCCCACGGTCTCCTCACGGGCGCTATCAAAGGTATTTGGTACAACTTACCAAATACCTTTAGTATGACTGTTTTTTTGAATCTGGACTGGAGGGCGGGGGGGCGCGGATTTTTTTTTATGGTCAAAGGGGGGCGCGACTCAAATAAGTTAGGGAACCCCTGTCCTAAACTATTGGACCATTTTCAAAAATTCTTTCACCATTAGAAAGCTACATTCACCCTGAGTAACATAAGCTACTTTTGATCCCGATATTCCCACGGGATCGGGACTTACGCGGGTGAAATATTATATACTTAGCTACATACTTTTTAGGCAAATTTTTTGCTGTTTACTAATAGCAGGTAAATTAAAAATATTTTATTGTCTTGATGGTCCAGAAGTTAAGTAGCAACTGCCTTAGTCAATTAACTAACTGACGACTTTGTACTCTAAATCTTCTCTTATTAATTTTGGTGTCATGATTTTGATTCATCCTATGTTTTTGAGATGGCTGTCTTGTATTGCAAATAAACTAACAGAATTGATGTTGTTTCTGTTATGTTTTTGTATGGTTATTTGTTTATTTTAACTTACATACAGAATAACAGCAAATTAAGGAGAAAGCTTATAAATTGAGTAGTATTCTCACAATATGTTAAATTTTGTGCAAAGGAGCACAAAAAGACAAAATATAGTTGAAGATTTACTAATTATTTAATTATTTAGGCAACTTATTTTGTGATAGTCTCATAGGACTAGGACCAAAGCTGGTGAAACCACACAGTGATGTTAGTCGCTGAAATAATAGTAATAATTACAATATCTGCTTACTAACAATAATAAATAACATAGAATGGCCAACAGTAGCAATTCATAAGATAACAAGTTGTGAAGAGAAGTATTTCATGGATTTGTCAGACACATCTTATCTATAAAAGATCAAGGAACAACTTGTACTTTGGGAAAAAACAAGAACTTGGCACCATGCCATTAAAGTGAACAAACTTCTTTATTAGTACATGTGCCTAACTATCAACTTAATCAACAGTCATAATTAAATTCATAAGAATCAAATTAGATGTTTTATTCTGACCATTTCAAGCTCCTTCAATTTTATATTGCTTGACTAAATATGAATTAAATATAATGTTATGATTTGAAAAGGAGAACAGCTTTTTAACTATGAGGACTGATGTAAGATTGATCAGCTGTGTTGATTGGGTGCCACAGTGACCACAGTTGATGTCACAATGTTGAAGATTATTACTATGCGATGTGAGTAGATTCGCTGTTCATTATAATACCATTTTAGATGGAAAAAGAGGACTAGGGACTGGTTTCCCGGCAGGAATAAAACAGCTTCAGAATGTTAAACAGCCTCAACTCGTAGCGGCCACAAGTGTACGATATGGCCAAGGCAGAAAACAAACCCTAGTCAGATAGAAAACGTGTGAAGGGATTCCACTCACCATCTGTTCTTTTGATGTTGATGTTGATCCCAGACTGAATCTTCACGGTACCGTCATCCATTTTTACACGAATTGCACCATATACACTATTACAACATTATTTTGCAAGGATTCTTTGTTCAAAAATAGTCTAACACATAAGGAAATTACACATGAGAACCGGTGAAAATTACAAAATAAATTTCTACACCCAAATTGACAGTTATATCGAGCTAGCTACACACTTCAGACTGGAACGTTTGAAAATTATTTCAATAAATAAGTCAGACCAACCACTTTATTACATCGAACATTAAAAATGCAATTAGTTTTACGCCAAAAATAGATAGAAGGATTTCTAACGTTTCAAGACACTATTTTTTTGTTAATTTCGGTTAAAATCACAAAATTTATGAAATTGAATCAGTCTATTGTACCACGAGTCGTTGAAAACTGTTGTTTTTAGTATTGCCATTATGAAGAATCGATCGACTACGCAATCATATAGCATGCATCCCAACCCTTATCTACCATAGACAGTTTACCAATCACGTCAATCCAAGCAAACAAAATAGAAATTATGAAAATATTTATAAAACAGTTTAAAAAGAATTACACGTAAATATTGTTTAAATTTATTTATTTATTGTAATTATTATAAAAATTAAACTTAGTAACATCAACAAAGTATCTCTTTTTAGCAATAATTCAATTTCGTTTTGACAGTATTTGATTGACTGATGAGAAAGTCTATCCATCAAACAAACGAGGTCGCCCTGCCCTTCTTCGCTTGCTACTTGTCCAAAAAGTGCATGTATCCCGTAAAGTTATTTTTTATAGTGGTGCTTCTTTGAATTTCTAGATATAAAGTTGCTCTAGCACTAAAATAGTTTCATCATCTATAAACTTGTAAAATAAGTAGAATGGACAGTGAGCACAAACTATCTCATAAAACTAAAAAGCGAATAAAGGAAGTTAAGAGGAAAGCACGACCCGGTAAGCAAATTAATTTTGAGACTTTTATCTTCCTACCGATTGGGTGTGGATGCCTAAATGTATCATGTACTTGTGACGAAGGACTAAAATACTTAAATTGTTACACTGGATATAGTTCGTAAGGGATTACCCACCTTTATTTCCCACACGGTCTTTTGGGGTCTTACAAGCATGAGAAACATCTAGAAATGCTAATCGTTTGCTTCTTGGAATCCCTAATCAGCGTTTTATTAATAAACAACCATTAGTGTAGTCGTGATCCTTGGTATTTTCGTATTTGTCTAAAGTTTTTACAATCCAGGATATGGAGATAACCTTGTCCTAAATTAGGAAGTGAATGTCAAGTTATTGATAGCAGAGGAAACTTCTATTTACTTATGTACCTAAATGAAGTAACTTTGTTTGCATTATCAATATCAACATTAACTTAGATTGGTTTTATCAATCATTGTAAAAATTTAAAATAAAATAACCTTTACCTATTATTGATTGTCTGACTTTTCATATTACAGAATTAGCTGATAAGAACCAATGGACTGCCTTAAAGTACGCCAACAATTTTGACGAATTCATTAAATGTAATGACAATGTAGAGAGGATAAATGAGACCACTATGTCACCGGACAATTTCATAGATCAATATGAAAAGATATACAAACCAGTCGTTATTACGAACGTCCAGACCGACTGGAAGGCCAACTACAAGTGGACCCTCGACCGACTCGCCAAAAAGTATCGAAACCAAAAATTCAAATGTGGGGAAGACAACGAGGGGTATAGTGTTAAGATGAAAATGAAGTATTATGTAGAGTATATGAGGACAACGACTGACGATAGTCCACTTTATATTTTTGATAGTAGTTTTGGGGAGCATTTGAGGAGGAAGAAGATTTTGGAGGATTACGAAGCCCCATTGTACTTTAGAGATGATTTGTTCAAGTACTGTGGAGAAGAGAGGCGACCTCCTTACAGGTGGTTTGTGATGGGGCCTCAAAGATCTGGAACTGGGATACATATCGACCCTCTAGGCACCAGTGCCTGGAACGCTCTGGTGTTTGGCCACAAGAGATGGTGCTTGTTCCCCACCCACACTCCTCGGGAACTGATCAAGGTAACCGGAGCTATGGGGGGAAAGCAGAGAGACGAAGCCATCACTTGGTTTAAGCTCATTTATCCTAAAACGCAGCTGGATACATGGCCAAAGGAATACAAACCTGTAAGGACATTCTACTAAAACTTTGAAAAAAAGAAAGGAAAAATGAGTTATAATAATTGTTTTATGTTTTGTATTTTCAGGTAGAAATACTCCAAAAGCCAGGAGAAACAGTATTTGTCCCGGGAGGTTGGTGGCACGTAGTTCTGAACCTGGACGACACTGTAGCAGTCACCCAGAATTTTAGTAGCCGCACTAATTTCCCCGTAGTCTGGCATAAGACAGTCAGAGGCAGGCCAAAGTTGTCTAAGAAATGGTTGAAGGCTTTAGAGGCCAATGAGCCTGATTTATACAAGGTAGCAAGTAGTATGGACCTGAGTCAAGATACAGGAGTCGCCTCCGACAGTTCCTCTAATTCCAGCTCCTCCAGCAGCGACAGTGACAGCAGTTCCTCCGATAACTCTGAAGAAGATAGCGGTCAAGAAAGTATTACAGCTCACAAGAAGAAACGGCGGAGGAAATTATAAAAGGACCAAGTAGATGTATTTAAATACCTTTATCCTGGGTACCTACATATATTTATCATATTATACATACACCAAGTCCGGTATTATAAATATAATTTCATGTTTAAGGTTTAATGAGTTTTGTATTTGTATTGATAATAGGTTTAGTTTTATGTCTGAAATATTTTATATTTCGTTTTGTTAACTGATCCCAATAAAGTAGGTATATTTAATATATCTTTATTTTTTACTAGAAGCGCCCGCGGTTTCTCGCGTGAATATAAAAAAAACCCGGCCAAGTGCGAAACTCGCACACGAAGGGTTCTGTACCACTATCACATTTGGGTACCGAACCCTAAAATCGTTTACCACTTTTAAAAGAAGACCGTTCAAAATGGACCAGCTTTGTTCCACAGATATCATATTCGGTACTTCAAACAATTTGTTACGCGAACTTATTTCACCAGATGTCGTTACTTATCTCGAATTTCCATAAATCTGAAGTTGTAAAACCATTAAAAGATATTGGATGTTGAAGTTTCACATTTGGGAGTCAAGTGTTATCATAAAACACCACATGATGTCGTTACTTGTCTTGAATATCCATAAATCTGAATTGGTATTCCAATAATATGGCAGTTAGTCAAGTCATCTTGCGGTCAATAAATCTTATTAGATAATTATTTTCTTTATAAATTCTGGACCGATACGTGGAATTCTGTAGCCATTTAACTTATCAAGAGTAGGATGAAAATACTAACACCATGGCTCTATTTCGCATAAATCAAATGAATAATCCACGTCTCGTAATGGCAGGTGGCACATAAAATAAAATTAAGGTACCTCTAACACCCAGGTAAAATCCCTAAGGAAAAACGCCGATCTTCTTTGATAGGAAAATGTGACATATTTAGGGCATAGGTCTTCAGCTATACTATCTACTGAATTTAATCGAAATGGGTTTAATGGAACTGTCAATTATAAAGGAAAAAGTAAATGAAGAGCTGTCACTTTCAAAAATGTATGGGAGTTTTGTTTACATTTCTGATCTAAGTTTCTGAAATAAGGTATCTACTTATAGAAACGTAAGTAGTATTTTCTGTTGGTTAATAATTTAATAAACCAAATAAATGTAGTCGACTAAAGTCAAATATAGTCGATCGATTTACTTTGGTTGTTTGATAAAACTTTTCTAGAATGGCAGCACTGGCAGGTGGAAAATAGTGGAAATAGACGACAAGAAATTTTTATCTTTGGTTTGTGCAGCCATTTGTTATCTTTGCCCAAGTTCTTGTGAAAATTCTAATCAAAAATGCTGAAAACAGCGTCTGGTGCTTTCATTAATGTGTTGAGGAAGTCTCTGATTCCAACCGCCAGGCTCAGCGCTGTCTCAGTGAGACGGTCTCACGGCGGACCCGTCGAATCTGACGAGGAATTCGACGGAAGGTAAGACCCTCTCGTTTTGACGTTATGTAACTGAAAAACGTAATTTGTCCTGTCGGCATCCGGTAATTGATTGTAATTTTGTAAATAATACATTAAAGATTCTTCAGTACAGACTTGCAAGTATATATTTCTTAAAATATCTTTTGTTATTGACTTTCCACGAGCAATCCAAATCATATCAAAGATAACCTACATGTCGTCTCTTCTGCTATCTATCTGATGACCTGATAGTAAGATTCTTAATTTCTGCTTTTGTATCGCACGTGGAGACGTCTATTTTCCACTAATTTGGGTATTTTGTTTCATATTGATTTATGCAGTTGTAGTAATTCTGTATGTTTTTATCTTATCGTTTCAGATACGAAGCATTCTTCAATAGACAAGACATTGATGGGTGGGAAATCCGCAAGGGCATGAACGACCTGTGTGGTATGGATCTGGTTCCGGACCCCAGGATTATCAAGGCAGCGCTGACTGCATGCCGACGAGTCAATGACTACGCTCTTGCCGTCAGGTTCCTGGAAGCCTGCAAGGACAAGTGCGGGCCCAAAGTTAACGAAATCTACCCGTACATCATCCAAGAAATCAAACCATGCCTCGTAGAGCTCGGTATCGACACACCCGAGGAACTTGGTTATGACAAACCTGAACTAGCTTTAGAAAGTGTTTACAATGTCTAATTGCGGGGTTAAATTATTGAGTTAAGCTGTAGAAAATTTGTATTATAGTTTTGAGGTCAACATTTTTATTTTACAATTGTAAGAGGTAATCATTACATGTTGAAATAGTTGGGCCACCACCTTTATGTTGCCTAATGTATTAATACATTAGTAAATTATATTTGTTGTTTTAATTAAGATGTTATTTTGATCCCTTTTTATTTCATGTACTTATTGATTTTTGCATTTTGGTTGAAACACAGGAAATGCTATCCATAGCACTTCCATATTGGTGAGATAATTGTTAAATACCTAGATTATCCTGTTTTTTTCTATAAACAACACTTTTTTGTGATAATTTGAGTTAATTTTGAATAAACTCATGCCTTTCTTAAATGAATGTTATTTTCATGTAGGCAGTAGTTTTCTCCGCTACAAATGTAAGTACAGTGCCAACTGCCCATATTTGAGTATTACATGGTATGTCACAAACCCTAGGATTCACCATCCATGGTCTAAGGCATGGGACATTTGCTGGTCTGGAGTCAGCTCCCGTGGCGTCTTACAGCCTAATGCTAATCCCTGTAAGAGAATTCCCTTGTCCTAAAGTAGAACAAAATTAACGGGCTAACGACTACAGTTTGCCAACACTTAAGTTGCCGCCACTGACGGCTGACCAAAATACCAGATATTTAAAATTCGCGGCCGATACGCTATTTTTGGCGGATGGTAATCTAGGTTAACTCTGGGTGTAACTAAACTATCGAAACTACTACTGGCAAAAGAGGATAATTTAATCACTGCCCTGTACTGTAAAGAGAGCACCACGATCTTACTAAATTACCACATATTATCGAGGTAGTATATACTTACTTGTACTATGAATTTAATGTAAGTAAAGAAATCACAATCTTACTACATGTACAATACTGTCGGCGGATCTAGGCCCGTCTGAAGTTAGGTTTTCCGAAAATTGTTGTCCCCATATTCCCGCGGGATCGGCACTTATGCGGGTGAAAATATTAATGTTGTAAAAGATGTGTCATGTTGTACTATCTGTAAAGTTAGAGCTGATTTACATTGGCTCATGGCGGGAATATGGGGACAACAATTTTCGGAAAGCCTAACTTCAGACGGGCCTAGATCCGCCGACAGTATTGTATCTGCCTTACGCAGTTATAAGTTATTTACCATGAAGTTCTTACACCGCGTAGATGTGAAAAGGCCCATGATCGGAAATTCCCGTACACCAAGTGCCTGGGTAACCCGAACTTTTTAAACCACGCGCTCGGACTTCCTCTAAGCTACGACAAATCTGGAGAAACCTATACGGACACTAATTTAACTAACCAGTAGGCTTAGCATGCAAGCACGAGAAACGTTATCTCGATCGACAAAAATGTTCCGTCTCATTTTGTCGTCGTATGAGAGGAGACGGAACCTTTCTAAGTAGATTCGACAAATTGTTTCTCGTGCTCCTATTGCTGGCAATTGATGGATGACTATTTAAAAAACTGCTATAAAAATAATAGTCAATTCGAAACTGCTTTGTCGAATTTACTATTATTGCAATATACAAAGGATAATCGGCGAAAGCTATTTGGTGTGTGTAAGGTACTATGATACAAGGCACTTGTTTGATTAATAGATGTATATTTACGTAAATACTTTAATGATTGTAATATTCACACATTCATACCATTAACTAAATATATACATCATCAACATAAATTGTGCTTTATGTATTCACCATCCTTAATTACAGTACACAAACAAAATCTTTGGTGAGTTAGGTATAATAATATAAAATTAAAATAATAAAACAAAAACAAGAAAACAAAACAAAAATAAATTATAAATAAAATCATTAAAAACAAAAAAATATTCATAAAATCCTTTACAGTTTGTACTTTACTAGATAAGTATCTAAATTAGACTAGATTTCGATTAACAACAACCATTTCTCATAATATTGAAAGTTACTTGTGGGAGCTTCCAGCTTTGCTGTTTCCATCTGACTTTCTGTAGCTATTTTCATATTATAAAACGTTAAGATTAGTAGACTAGGATCTCTCAGATGAAGATATACCACTCAGGCCTAAATACTCGTAAATTTAGTTCAAACTTTTCACAGATAAATCGTATTTACCATCCCAAGATTAAAGTTCCCAGCACGGTTAGAACGCGGGAACAAGTTTTTTTTTCGTATCTTTTGCTCGTCCCTTATTCGTCGTCCGAGAAAAAGAGACAACCGTTTTTGTCGATAGTGTGTGCTGAGCGTGCAGGATTAGTCTTTGAAATGTTGACTAGTCTCTTGACTAGGTTCCGATCCGTGGGAAAATCGGGATGACAAATAGCTCACGTGTTATTCCAGGTATCTCTACATACCGAGCTCATCGCAATGGGTTCAGCGGTTTTTGCGTGGACGAGCAAAAACACACCCACAAACTTTCACCTTTAGTAGGATAGGATTTTTTACAGTTCAGCAAAGAATATTAATATTATACTAATCAACATCTATACTTAGCCATAGAGGACTATCGTGGATGGTTTTTCCATATAAATATTATACCAAAAAAAAATTTAACCTGATGTGGTATGGCCTATTAAATTTACCTAAATTTTTAGTTGAAACGAAAGTACTATAAGTAAACATTATTTATGGAAAATGCGACCACTAGAGTCCTCTTTAGGGGCATCCCACTAACTAAGAGCTTCTCAACTCGGCCGGTATCTTGTTTTAAATCGACTATTACACATCTGCAGTGGTAGCATGCAACCACGACATGTTGTCGATCAAGAAAAATGATTCGTCACATTTTCTCAAACGACGAGAAACACGAGACAGAACATTTTTCTTATGCTACCACTGCAGATGTAGTTAGTTAAGAGTTAAAAACTAACAATAAGTTACTTTAAAACATCTTTAACCCTGCGTATCATAAAATTTTACATCTCAACATGCACTGGACTATAATATTTAGATTAGCTAGATAATTTACAACTTACAAAGGTAATTTACTTGCCCCTGCGATTTGAAATATTCCTCAAAATTCAGTTAATCAACTCAGATTAACTTGGGAATATTTCTGAGCGCTGTGGAGTATCACTATAACACTATTTAAGTAAAATTAATAAATAAATACTCGCTATTTATATGACAATTAGATGTTAGACTAGAATATTAGATCATGACTTGCGTGGACTAGGCTACAACACCTGATTAATTGCTCGAGTAACAAACTAACAAATAAATTAATTGATTATGTTCCTTATCGGCTGTACCCATTTTTCTCTATTTTTAGGGTTTCAGGGACCCATATACAGGGTTCTCCGTCCGTAAAAAATCTATGATTTTCTTTGTCAAAACCCTCGGTAGGTTAGTCAGGTTTGTACTTGACCGGTTATTTCAATACTGGACTAAAAGAATGAAACAATTAAGATCCATTTATCTCAAAACGTGGGCCGAACCGCAAGGAATTTCAAAACAACAACGTCAACAAACTTGTTAAGTAAATAAATTAAAGGAATGTTTTTAAATCGTTATAAAATTAAAATACTTTTCAACCGGACACTGTTGAAACCAAAAACGAAAAAAAAAATCAAACTTATCAATTAACTTAGTGCCTAGAATAATTTACACACAGAAAAATACGTTCAAATTTGTAAAAATAAATAAATAATAACAGTTAATTTCATTTCCAACAGCGCACCGGCCTGCACACATTCTGTGGTAATAAAACCTTTGACATTGCAAAAATATTGCACACTTCAATTCAACTTAAGTTAAGTACATAAATAAATTAAAATAAAGTCTTATTTTTGAATAAATTAATCGTAGTAAAAGTAAATAAACAGGCATTTAATGTTCATTAGTCTAAGGAGACGTCGCAGGCGGACTTCAAAAAACTTGATATATAAGTTCCTACACGAATTTTTCCAAAATTGTGTAGGTTTACAGTATTTTTTTCAATGTATGTGTGTTAAACTGCGTTTTGCAGTATTTAAGTGTGACCACATGTAATAAAGACACGTGGTTGTTGCGTATCTACCCTTCTTGAAACAAACTCATGTAGGAGCATCATACCGGCGTGCCCCCTCACTGCGCCCCCGCGCCCGCCCCCGCGCCCCCCAGCCGGCCGTGCGCGGCGATCAGCGACAGCAGCTAGGAGTCCGTCACGACCGCCTCGCGCTCCGTCTTCACATTCTGCACAACAGATACACAAACGTTTCAAACTTGCACGACTTCTGTACGTTTTAGTACGTATACCACCCCAGAACATATTTTTGTTGATAAGCCTGGTTAGCCTAACAGCTCGCAAAACATTTAAGCAATCGAGAAAACAAAGCGCATCTTTTGACGACCTCTGTGGCGCGTCGTGCGAGAGCGCGACTGCAATGCAGGAGGTTGCGGGTTCGATTCCCGCCGGGTGCAAGTATTTATGCTTAAAAGTAAATATTTGTGTCTGGTCTGGGTGTCCTTCTATGTATAATATGTATGTATTTACAAAAGAAAAATAAATATAAGTATTATATCCGTTGTCTAGTCACCGTAACACAAGCTTAGTCGCTTACCACGGGGCTAGATGGCGCTGTGTGTTGTTCACAGAATTTATTTATTTATTATTTATTTATTTATCTCAAACGACGAGAAAAAGAGACGGACGATTTTTGTCGATCGAGAAAATGTTTCTCGTGCTCATATGCTACCTCTGCTGGTTTGAGTATTTAATAGGTATATTTTTAGAAATGAAAGCTTAAACAAGTCCGTTCCTTCCTTCGTATGTCATCTTTATTTTTTCCAAAAGGAATGGCTAGGTTAGGCTAGGACAACCCTCCGTCGAAACTAATCTATCATCTAATCTGAGCACCGCCCTGCAGCATCACCTGCCCCTGTCGCTGTAGACACACGTACCATGGCCTTGGTGAGGACCGTAGCGTCCTTGAGGCTGAGCACCTGCAGCATCACCTGCCCCTGTCGCTGTAGACACACGTACCATGGCCTTGGTGAGGACCGTAGCGTCCTTGAGGCTGAGCACCTGCAGCATCACCTGCCCCTGTCGCTGTAGACACACGTACCATGGCCTTGGTGAGGACCGTAGCGTCCTTGAGGCTGAGCACCTGCAGCATCACCTGCCCCTGTCGCTGTAGACACACGTACCATGGCCTTGGTGAGGACCGTAGCGTCCTTGAGGCTGAGCACCAGCAGCATCACCTGCCCCTGTCGCTGTAGACACACGTACCATGGCCTTGGTGAGGACCGTAGCGTCCTTGAGGCTGAGCACCTGCAGCATCACCTGCCCCTGTCGCTGTAGACACACGTACCATGGCCTTGGTGAGGACCGTAGCGTCCTTGAGGCTGAGCACCTGCAGCATCACCTGCCCCTGTCGCTGTAGACACACGTACCATGGCCTTGGTGAGGACCGTAGCGTCCTTGAGGCTGAGCACCTGCAGCATCACCTGCCCCTGTCGCTGTAGACACACGTACCATGGCCTTGGTGAGGACCGTAGCGTCCTTGAGGCTGAGCACCTGCAGCATCACCTGCCCCTGTCGCTGTAGACACACGTACCATGGCCTTGGTGAGGACCGTAGCGTCCTTGAGGCTGAGCACCTGCAGCATCACCTGCCCCTGTCGCTGTAGACACACGTACCATGGCCTTGGTGAGGACCGTAGCGTCCTTGAGGCTGAGCACCTGCAGCATCACCTGCCCCTGTCGCTGTAGACACACGTACCATGGCCTTGGTGAAGACCGTAGCGTCCTTGAGGCTGAGCACCTGCAGCATCACCTGCCCCTGTCGCTGTAGACACACGTACCATGGCCTTGGTGAGGACCGTAGCGTCCTTGAGGCTGAGCACCTGCAGCATCACCTGCCCCTGTCGCTGTAGACACACGTACCATGGCCTTGGTGAGGACCGTAGCGTCCTTGAGGCTGAGCACCTGCAGCATCACCTGCCCCTGTCGCTGTAGACACACGTACCATGGCCTTGGTGAGGACCGTAGCGTCCTTGAGGCTGAGCACCTGCAGCATCACCTGCCCCTGTCGCTGTAGACACACGTACCATGGCCTTGGTGAGGACCGTAGCGTCCTTGAGGCTGAGCACCTGCAGCATCACCTGCCCCTGTCGCTGTAGACACACGTACCATGGCCTTGGTGAGGACCGTAGCGTCCTTGAGGCTGAGCACCTGCAGCATCACCTGCCCCTGTCGCTGTAGACACACGTACCATGGCCTTGGTGAGGACCGTAGCGTCCTTGAGGCTGAGCACCTGCAGCATCACCTGCCCCTGTCGCTGTAGACACACGTACCATGGCCTTGGTGAGGACCGTAGCGTCCTTGAGGCTGAGCACCTGCAGCATCACCTGCCCCTGTCGCTGTAGACACACGTACCATGGCCTTGGTGAGGACCGTAGCGTCCTTGAGGCTGAGCACCTGCAGCATCACCTGCCCCTGTCGCTGTAGACACACGTACCATGGCCTTGGTGAGGACCGTAGCGTCCTTGAGGCTGAGCACCTGCAGCATCACCTGCCCCTGTCGCTGTAGACACACGTACCATGGCCTTGGTGAGGACCGTAGCGTCCTTGAGGCTGAGCACCTGCAGCATCACCTGCCCCTGTCGCTGTAGACACACGTACCATGGCCTTGGTGAGGACCGTAGCGTCCTTGAGGCTGAGCACCTGCAGCATCACCTGCCCCTGTCGCTGTAGACACACGTACCATGGCCTTGGTGAGGACCGTAGCGTCCTTGAGGCTGAGCACCTGCAGCACCTGCTCTCCGCCCTGCAGCATCACCTGCGCCACGCCGCCGCCCATCGAGATCGCCTCCAGCGTCTCACCGTTCTCGTTCACCTGCCGAGGTAGGCCACACCGTCACAAACATTAAGACTTCCTATATATGTACATGCGGCTGTAATACAGCTGGAATTTTTATACGCCATTGAACAGCTTTTTCTGACATTATTAGCCAGTACGCCGAAATATCTACTATCCTTTTCATGTTTTAAAAACGGATTTTCATGATATTAAAAGCTCTATAAACGTGCATAAAACTAAAAACAAACACAAAATGTACACACCTGCAACGAGCCGCATAACGCACAACGCAACAGTGCAACTGAAAACCGTGCAACAATGAAACAAAATATACACAGACTATGTTTATTGCGGTAACAGTCTACAGAAAAGAGAGAGAAGACATTTCTACAATTAATATTTAAAAATCTAATAAATAACTTTTTGAACGTACTTATAATATTTCTGTTTATTAAAGCCTACGGTATTAATTTTATTAATTCGTTAACTTTAAAAAGAGGCAGGAATTTTTTAAATTTATTATTTAACGTATCGTTTGAAGAAATATGGGTACAATTTTGATGTGATAGAAATCATTTCTATTTTATTATCTCTACGTGATTCTATTAGGTAGCATCATCTAGAAATTGTCGAAATATTTGTCAAACGATACGGTATATCAATAGCAACATACTGGCTGACTACTGCCCCCTCATGGAGAAAAAGCGTAAGCGCTGTAATTCAAAATATAATACAACAAAACAGCGCTTTTATTTAACTGCATTACAGAAGACGTACGTGCATAATCAATATTTTGACATACGTTTTTTTGGTTTTTTTTTAATATAAAATCACAAACACTTAATGATGACAAAAAAACAACTTGAAAATAAAGTTTTTTCGTCAGAAGTCTGTTTCTACAGAAAAGTATGTGATGCGCTTGTTTCTGTAATTAAGACTTCTATAGATGATACCGACTTTTGTCGGTCACAAATTGGCCTTTAAAGATTAGATTTATGTTATTTGAAACCGAAAGTGAACGCAAAAACGCTAAATTGGTCGTTTTTAATTAATGGATTGTCTTCGTACGAGGGCAGAGTATATTAGCATCATAATGGGACACTTTTAATTCATTCATAATTATTAATGGCAAAGAATACGCCTTTGGTAACCACACAACGGGACATGCAACTAAAACTATTAACATAAAATATACAAACACAACATCGATCACTTCGTCACATTGTAAACAATAGGACAGAATATAATATATAATATTTCATATACATTTAAGCCTTCTTTTTCTCAGTACAAACTTTTTAAAAGTAGTAGACTGTTTCCTCCCTGGATAAAGACATTGAGAAAATATTTTAATGACATAAAACCCATGATCATTTTCAAGAAAGCAATGTATTTTTATATAAATTTTGTTTTTAATCTAATTAGAAAAACAAAAAACGTAGAGGCATGGTCATAAAGCGTTTATCTATCTATGGTCATGGCAGATATAGGTTTTATGGCATAAACATATTTTCTTGGTCAACATCCAGGGAGAAACAGTCGACTACATTTGTATGGAGATCGAGTTGGTATTCTTTCCTCTTAAGGGCTGACTTTTCAAATCTCTAGATAGAAATCTGTAAAATAAAATGTAACACGAAATAAAAAACGTCATAATCCTTCGGTAGAAAGTTAAACTTAAAAGGCATTTAAATTTGGTAGTATTGATTTTATTTGACAGACATCTTTTATCTGTAGATTGAAAAATCAACCCTTAATAGTAAAGCTGTTTGGCATCATATATACAGGATGTCCCAGAAACGAGTGTCAAGCGAAAGTCCAAAGATAGAGGACCTTAAGGGGTACCCGAATCACCCCCATGTATGTTCCGCGATTTTTCGTAGTTTAGAAGTTATGGCCTTTTTTCTCATTTTTCTACTAAAATGCGACCACTGATACCTATTTGGTCATACTTACTGCAACAATTGAGATAATTTGCTGATTTGTTTTCAAATGTGGAGCTGAATAATAGGGCCATGTTACCTGTTACAAAAAAAGGCGTAACACTAACCAAACTGTTACAAATTAAAAAAGAATTTCATAAAGTAAGCGTTGACAAAACGCTATAAACACTTCAAAGAGCAATTAAAAGAAAAACTCGCTTATTATTTTTTTTCCAAACCAACTTCAAAAACTTCCTTACTTCATTAGCTATCTATCCTATTAATTTTATTGGTCTATCATTAGAGGATCATATCAAAAAAAATATTTTAAAATTCTTAGGTCGAAAATTCTCTCACTCATCCCTATTACGAAGACTTCGCTGTCTGACCGTCTGTCACCGGGCTGTATCTCATAAACAGTGATAGCTAGACAGTTGACATTTTTACAGAGGATGTATTACTGTACCCGCAAATATTTAAGGGAGCTCATGGGAGCTCCAACCACAAACGTGATTTTTGACATAAAAACGCAACGATACCACGATGTATTTTACCACTAGCGCCATCTAGTGATGATTTTTGTCTTCCGCAAAAAAACTTCTGCACAAATCTTAATGAAGATTTGTACAAATAAATGTATTAAATAAAATAAGAACAAATATGTTTTTTATGTTATTCGATTAGGCCGGGAGTTTCCCTTCAGGTTTAAGTAAGATGAGTGAGAGAATTTTCGACCAAAGATTTTTTAAATATTTTTTTTTGATATGATCCTCTAATGATAGACCAATAAAATGAATAGGGTAGATAGCTAATGAAGTAAGGAAGTTTTTGAAGTTGGTTTGGAAAAAAAATAATAAGCGAGTTTTTCTTTAAATTGCTCTTTAAAGTGTTTATAGCGTTTTGTCAACGCTCACTATATTAAATTCTTTTTTAATTTGTAACAGTTTGGTTAGTGTTACGCCTTTTTTTGTAACAGGTAACATGACCCTATTATTCAGCTCCACATTTTAAAACAAATCAGCCAATTATCTCAATTGTTGAAGTAAGTATGACCAAATAGGTATCAGTGGTCGCATTTTAGTAGAAAAATGAGAAAAAAGGCCATAACTTCTAAACTACGAAAAATCGCGGAACATACACGGGGGTGATTCGGGTACCCCTTAATGTCCTCTATCTCTGGACTTTCGCTTGACACTCGTTTCTGGGACACCCTGTATCTCGAAGAATATAAAGAATCATTTAAAAATAGTTTTACTACTGCGAATGTCACGAAAACAACTCAGGTTTGAAGTAGTGAGCAAAAAAAAAAGATTTACAACTTTGTAATAAAACTAAAATAAACAAACACTCGTGCTTTTCAAAGCAATACAATTTATTTAATTTTGTAATACTTTTTATTCTGGCATAGTAAAAATGTTACGAAAGCGAATGCCGTTTAGACCTTCAATTTCTACTGCGACATTATTTCTACTACCCCAGAATCAGACTCTAGCTTCATACATAATAAGCGAAAATAAAAACACAAGCAAAAAGTTTTACCTAAAATACAGGCCGGAAATACTGTCATGTCTGTAAATTAGGGTATTTGAACATACATATTTAAAGCCCGATTAAATCGAGTCCTTTGGACTTTCATAGTTAATTTACCCGTTCAAAGGGCACTTAAAACACATATTAGTATGTGTATTTTTTGTATGTATTAACCACACACAGACAGAGATCTAGGTACTACAATTTATTATATCACAATTCAAGTCTTACTGGCAACATTGTGACACAAAATAATGGCACAATTCTGCTCAAAACATAAATATACACTGAAAATGTACAAAAAATAACTAATTACCTAATGTATTATATTGCACTTTATTATTGTGGATCATGCAAATTGCAAAGCCCGCCAGACCTTATAGTGGGACCACGGCACTGTCGAATCGACATTAAGGTTCCGTCTCCGTCTCTCAAACGACGAAAAAGGAGACGGAACATGTTTGTCCATCGAGATAATGTCTCTCGTGCTGTTATGCTAGCCAGGTTAGTCCAACTATAGGTCACGGCTATTTAGTGGCTACATCTAACAACGTAAAACAAGCAAAAACTCAACAAAAAAACTTTTGTAAATAAACTCTGTCTTAAAACTAAGTTTTGGCAATTATGTTAGAAGACTAGTATAGTGTACTTTGTAATTTTGACTGGCACAAAAAAATCGTACTAAAATAGACAGTTTTCACAACGGAGTCGTACAATAAAATATAAAAATAGACTACGTTTATGAACGTTTTATAAGTGTAGCGGAGGAGTTCCAATTTCCAATAAAGATGGGTTCGTCTGTGCGTTCTTTCTTTATATGGGAATGAGTGAATACCTGCAATAGATTGGGAACGATTTATTTGCCGCTATGAGACCCGAGAAACTATCTACAGCCACGGTGGCTGATTATAAGTGGCAGGTTTTAGTTGTGTGAGTTAGAGTGATAGGTGGGTGAGTAGGTGTGACAGGTGAGTGAGTTAGGGTAATAGGTGGATGAGTTGATGTCATAGGCAATTGAGTTAGAGTGATAGGCGGGAGGGTGAGTAGGTGTAATAGATGGGTGAGTTAGTGTCTTAGGTGAGTAAGTTGGTATGATAGGTAAACGAGTTATAGTGATAAATTGGTAAGTAGGTGTGACAAGTGAGTGAGTTTGGCTGATAGGAAGAGCAAGGTGAGTTAGTGTGATGAGTGAGGTAAACGAGTTAGGTAGGCCGATAGGTAAGGTAAGTTGTTGTGGAAGGAGGGTGAGTATATGTGAAAGGTGAGTGAGTTGATGTGGTGTAGGGCTAGTGTATGCAGTATGCACCTGCAGCAACCGTCATGCGTCAGGGATCTGTTATCTGCTAGACTTGCCATGTTGTGTACCTGCAGCAGCGGCGCGACGCAGACGCCGTCCTGCGCCATCTGCGCCATCATCTGCTGGTAGACCGGCAGCGACACGACGCCGGACAGCGGCCGGCACTCGCCGTCCTCGCCCGTGATGACGAGCTGCGTGTCGGCCAGCGCCTCCACGCCGTTCATGTCGAGCGCCACCGTGTTGCCGTCCGCGTCCACCGTCGACACCACGCTGCCGGCGCCCACCTCGCCCGTGTGGATCTACACACCCACACTCTCGTTATACTGCCGTCTAGGTGCCGAGGATACGTGTGGCATAACTGGAATACCAAGGCTACTGAGACTCCGCTGTCTGTCTGTCCGTCTGTCACCAGGCTGTATCTCATGAACCGTGATAGCTAGACGATGGCGATGATGTTCAGTATTTCCCTTTCATTTCATTACGAAGTTAACATTACTAAGATATTGTTCTGTTTTCGCGATGTTGAATTTAAATGATACTCATTTTTCCGGTTTTATTATATTCAGCATTTTGTCAATGTTCGACGTTTCGAGGTATTTTCACATCTCTTGCTCATCATCATCATCCGAGCGTTGTTCCCGGTTGCATCTCTCTCGAGAGCCCGGGGTTTCACATCTCTTGCTCATGGGTTGATATAATAGAAGCAACGCGATTGATACCCGAAAAATAAGTTTTATTTTCTCAGTAATGTGGTATATTTTAGCGTTTAAGTTATTGATCTCAAGTGTCAAAGGGATTTCGATGCGAGTGGGACAGAAAATGATGTCATACATAAAATGGCAATGTCAATTTGTTTTTTAGTATAAATATAATAAAAGTACTTTAGTTAGGTTTTATTAACCGACGGTGATTATTCCAGTTATTTTACAAGTTCCTCGTTACACACTCACACACACTACATACATTTAACATAGCAACAGAATAATAACAAAAAAACTACAGGAATTCTGCAGAAAAAATCGGGACAAATTGTAGTTACTTTAAACAGACGATATACAAGTAATGTTTTAGTATAAAAAACAATCTTAAGTTAGTATTTTTTTTTTTAATAACTATATTTTTTTGTAGAATAGTAAGTAGAGAATGTTACATACATAAAAGTAACCAACGTATAATATAACCGTCTAATGAAAAAAGCATGTTATACAAACTAACATTTAAAGCAGATCAATCAAAGGACCAATGGACGGACAAGGTATAAATGGACATAATAATATAGAGGTATTTTAGGACAATAAACGGGTGAAATAGGTCGATAGGTGAGTTATAGTAATAAAAATGGGTTAGTTCTGATCAGGTGAGTGAGTGGGTCATAAAAAGGTGAGTGAGAATGAATGTGACCGAAAGGTGATTTAGGGCTTAAGGTGAGGAGGGCCATAAAAATATGAGTGAGAGTGAATGTCGCCGAAAGGTGAGTTAGGGCTTAAGGTGAGGGGGTGGGCCAGTTTGGTTAATAGGTTAATCAAATATGGTGAGGCGGTTGCGTGTATCAGACGCGTGGGATAAAGGAGAGAAGGAATAGCTCGGGGCGTATGTAAGTCAAAAAGTTGTACTAACACTCACCACCTGCGCGGTGGTGCCGTCCGGCAGCGTGATGATGGGGTTGGAGGGGTCGATGTTGATGATGGACACCGACCCGTCGGGGTTGGTGATGGAGTGCAGCACGGCTGGCGCGTACTGCATCTGATGCCCAGGGCCAGCCAATGTTATAGTGTGGGGAGTTACAACCCTGCGTGTACGTACCGTTCGCAGAGTACAACCGCAACGATCGCGATGACACGTAGGATTTACTAGTCCCCAGTACAAAGTGCCTTATAAACTATAGATTGCTTTCTAATCTTTAGATGTAATGAAAGTTGTCTATTGTAAACTTTGTAGTTCCGGCACCATATTTTAGCACCAAGAAAAAAAAACAGGAATTGAACCTGTCCATTTTCAGTTACACAGTAAATACATTATTTAGTAAAGATCAGCTATTGGCCACTATCTCAATATAAGACAAGTGCCAATGCGTTCTATGATGTAGTATGCTTTCCTAGAAGATTCTAATTTTTCTAATATGGTAAGTGACGACATGGTGTAAGACACTTTCACAGCTATGTAGCAAAAACAGCAGGTGGATTTGGAGCGTGGAGTTCCGTCTTTCTTAGTGTCTTGGAACACGGACGAAGCCACTATACGACTCACAGTCATAGCCTTACACATCGTTATCATTGGATGTCGATACATCCTAGGTTTAAGTTTGGCGAAGGAAAACATCGTAGCAAGTATGATAAGCTGACAGGGAGACAGGTATATCGTACATCGACGTCGGTGAGCGTCATCTGGTCGAGACACACGGAGGAGGTGAGCACGGCCTGGCGGCCCGCGCCCCCGTCGTCGGGGGACTCGCCCCCGCCGCCCCCGCCCCCGCCCCCGCCCACAGTCGATATACACGTGGCCAGCTGCGATACCAACGTTACCGACATCCCAGCGGCAGTTCCGAGGACGCATTCAGAGAGTGGACACAGATTAGTCAGGTTAGTGTGATACTACAACTAATACCTATATCTAAACATGTTATTTTCTATTATTATTATTAGACACGGGTCTAGCTCGCGTTATAGATAATCATTGTTTTTAATTACCTCGACGTCTGGACCCGTGTCTATAATAATAATGGACGGAAATCGTGTAAGTTTTAAAATTGTGATGTAATTTTCTAATTTTAATGAAGCTACGAGATATGTGACATAGTAAAAGAATGAAAGAAACTATGCTGTCTTAATGGCAAAATCTTCAGAATTTACTTCCATTGCTGGAGCTAAATAACCACACCCAGAAAGAGCACCCCTTCCTATCACATTGTATGGAAGTGGAAGTGGGGTGTGTGTGTGTGTGTGTGCACTGACCGCGCTGGCCGAGGGCCCCTTGGTCTCGTCGTCCTCGGTGAAGGCGGGCAGCAGGTCCTCGCGGCCGTGGTACTTGTAGCAGTTGATCACGATCTGCCGCAGCGCGTGCGTCCACGACATCTGCACATACAACCAGTGTTTGAGGACTTACAGATAATCACTATAGAAACTTTCGAAAATCGTTCTAATCCTTTCGGCTGCAGAGTCTTATATCTAGTCGTAGATATAAGACTCTGCAGCCCTGACAAACCCATTCCATTATTCAAATTTAGACAACATTCGTTGTATGATACTTACATCCAACAACTGCTTAAATGAAACTAAAATGTAAGACGTTCTCGATGGTACAGGTACCTTCTGCTTCTCGTCCTCGGTGCGCGCGTCCATGCGCACGTTGGCCCACGGCAGGTCCTTGGGCCACCACGGCGGCCGCGTGGACTCGCGGCCCCAGCCCGGCTTGCCGCGCACTGCACAGTAGCACCAACACAGTAGCTCATTCAGTATTTAGGAATATCAACCGCTGCAGAATATATTAACTATATATATTGGTAACAGATGATACCAATGATTGACCGGTGAAAGCAGGCAACTCTACATTTTGTGTCACATCAAATTTGATTCAACAGTTTTATTCAAAGTTACAAAGGCGAGTGATAGATGCTTATTTTGTTTTACAAAGGTAGAGGCTAGTCCTCCAGAAGTGCCAGAAAATATACATTGCTTTTCAAAATTTGATCAACGGACCCACTTGATCATTCATTTTGCTGATCTGGTCATTCAGTTATTCTTGAAGATGCATGCCATTTCATTGTCCCAATTTTACTGACAGAAAAACGCTTCGAAGCTGATCAAACCCGGTATATTTAGCAGAAAGTGTGTATGTACTATCAACATTGAAAGTGGGTACAACACCGTAAGGTATAATTTCGCTTGCAAGGATCGAACCTCGGTACGTATTGCTTTTTTATTAAAATCAATGCAATAAGATCGCTGTGCTAACCGGACACTTACGCATGTAGTTGAAATTTAGGTACACAATAATTGTCACACATTTGATATTTATAGATATACCTACCTATATCAATGTGTATAATATGCTTATTCCACGCTCGGCGCGGCGCACGGATCAAACGAATCTTTCGGCTAACTGGATACCCAGTGTTGTCGTTGATAGTACGTATACGTGTATACCATCGGAGTAGAGTAGAGTAGAGTAGGACTCACCCATGGAGTACTTGAGCATGAGCGGGATGAAGGCGCGCAGCTGCGCCTGCGTCATCTTCTCGACGGGCGTGGGGATGCCGTCGATGATGAGCGGCGGCAGCTCGAACAGGCTGGGGTCGTCGGCGGGCGGCGGCGGCGCCTGCCCGTCGCGCGCCAGCCCGAACTGTGCGTCAGTTACTCTCATCGCGAACTTCACGCGCGGCCGCTCTATACCCTACTCTATACCCTATTCTATACGCTATGGCAGCGGTTCCCTAACTTATTTGAGACGCATCCCCTTTTGACCTAAAAAAAACCGCGCCCCCCATCCTCCGGTCCAGATTATCGTGACCCGACATCGGGTCAGAATAAAACAACTATTATTATTGCTCATTAAGGTTTTACAAAGTGATACAAAAGGTAGGTATTTGGTAAGTAGTACCTTTGATAGCGCCCGTGAGGTGGCCGCGGGGCTAGTCTAGAGGCAGATAAGGTTCTTAGTAACATTTGCCCACTGAGGAAACAATATTATGTTCTAGACAGGCGTCAATTTCAGATAATTGAATTGGTCGCATCAAACAACCTGGAATGCATTCTCTCAACGATCGCAGGTTTTTCTATACAGGTGGGCCGCGCCCCTCTATAATAAGTCTCTGCGCCCCCACTTAGGGAACCACTGCTCTATAGGTACCTAGCTAGCCATGTATAATCCGGGCGCGATGAGAGTGGAATTGAACCTTGTCGAAGTAAACCAACAATGATGAGAAGCTTTAGCAAGCTTCAATGCGAGTTTGCCGACGGCGACGGCTGGCAGGCAGACCGCGCGCGTCTCAGTTCCAAAAGGTCGCATCCCATTCTCATTGCGCGCGGATGATAACGAGCTATCTCTTTGGACTATAGAAAACCAATTAACTGACCATCATTTATCTCTGTCAATTGAACAGAACCCCTACCATGGGTTGGTACGTAACTGTAACGTTAACAGTTTGAGTATGTCTGCAACGCAAAACAACGGTTGGTGCAGCGCACAAGTCCCGAGTGGCGACCAGTGTGCAGAGCGGGCGCGCTGTGCACACTTTTTTACTTTTAAAATACAGTGCACGTATTTGCGTAGTAACTCATGGTAGGGGTACTGCACTCATTTACCAGACGGCGTTTTCGATTGAGTCGTTCAAATCTGCCCAATCACATAGATTAACTTTTACTTAAGTGCCCTTTGCCCAATTACAAAATGGGTAGGTAACACTTTAGCTTTAGAAAAATTCGTGGTGTTTGCCGGTCAATTGGTTTCCTGGTCAGTGTCTATGTTACAGGCAACTAGTTTAATCAGTCATCTAATTTCCAGCCTAGGTAGTTCGTTTAACTTCTGTGTCGATACTCAGCCTTAACGCAACAGACTGACAGCAACAGATCCTTGGCTTAAGCCATCAGTCAGCCAGTTCGTTAATTGTTCTATTCGACATTAAGGTTGTGTATTGACAAAGAAGTTTATTAAAACTAATGCCCTAGGCCGTCAACTAGATGGCTGATGTAACTATTTCCTATTTCAGAAACTTAGATCAAAAATGTAAACAAAGAACTGTCAATTTTAAAGGAAAAAGTAAGTAAAGAGCTGTCACTTTATGTCAAATGTATAGGATTTTTATTTCTTACCTTTTTGATCTAAGTTTCTGAAATAGGGTATAGTTGCTTGCAACATCTACACTACTTTGCTCGCTACAAACAGTAGTGTTTTTGTAGCGAGCAAATTGGGGACTATATTCCTATCAAATTATGACCTAATTTTCTCACTGATTTATTTGCAGCTTTAAGTAGACCCAATGTAGTTATATCACAATCTAAATAGATGAATTCTAGTCTTCTAATCCTTATCAATGAAGGATAGTTTTTTATTATTGTTTAAAAATTGTTAGATAATGCTGACTCACATTCTTTTTCGAACAAATGTAAATTCATACCGCTTTATTTTTTGTGTTAGATCGTTAAATATAGAGCCTTGTTGATACTTTTGACATTGATTTTATTAGAAGGATTTAAGACAACTAAATTTTATATAATTTAGCAAGGTATTTTCTTATGTTATTTAACACTAGGTACCCCACAAAAAACGTGTAAAAATTTGCTTTTCTGCTTGTTTTGCGTATTATCAAACACAATGTTTTCCCCACACGTTACAATTGAGGGCTGTATCATACGCTGCTCCAGACGCGTATGATACAACTCTCAGTTGGATCATGGTAATAATATTGTATCCGCTTACCCACTCTACGGTATGCCGCTGTACCGTCAGATGATCTGAGGGGGTATTCAGAGAGCATTGGTCCGATACCGGAGGTAGGAAATGTATCTCCTTCTCGTTTAGTGCGATTCAATGTGACATAGCCGGGCACAGTCATTTCCATCATCGGTGCCGGATCGGTGGCTGTGAAAACCCCCCCAGTTGGGTGTCCCCTGCACTATACTACAACGCACCTGCAACGTGTTGGGTCCCCCCCCACTATACTATAAAGCACCTGCTGCGTGTTGGGTCCCCCCCACTACACTACAACGCACCTGCTGCGTGTTGCCCCCCCCCCCCACTACACTACAACGCACCTGCTGCGTGTCGGGTCCCCCCCCACTACACTACAACGCACCTGCTGCGTGTCGGGTCCCCCCCACTACACTACAACGCACCTGCTGCGTGTTGGGTCCCCCCACTACACTACAAGGCACCTGCTGCGTGTCGGGTCCCCCCACTACACTACAGTACACACCTGCTGCGCCAGCGCGTTCTCCAGCTCCTCCATGATCATGCAGCGCAGGTTGCGCACCACGTCCTCCAGCGGCTTGGCGCCGAACACGCGGTACGAGGTGTTGGGCTTGCCGGGCGTGGCCACCAGCACCACGGCTTGCTGGCCCACGCGCGTCGCGAACTCCTCGATCGTTTGCTGCGGACACCGACCGACACCCACATAGATATACTTGCATACAATATTAACAATTATTACAAGGCTCTAGCTTTAGAATTATTGTGCCATTTCGCCGGCCAATACGTGCTGTCTCACTATACTGGCTCCCGACCTACGATTCGCGTATATGAAAGCAACATGGCTACTGGCGATCCTACCGACTGCGCCACGTAAAATACATGGATACTGTGCATTAGAAACTGGTCTTATTTATTGAGTTCCTACCCTCACATACACAATATTTGCAACTACCTACTCTACACAAGACCCACATTTGCTTGCTTGGTGGAATATTTCCAGTAAGTTTAAGATTCTAGCTCTGATTTTATGGCTTGTGGACTTACTCTGAGTTTTCTTAGAAGTCTATTCTGATGCCTTTTCCTGACTGAAGGGTTTGTTTCGAATGAGTGTGGCCTTTTGCGTTTCTTTGATGAAGCGATCGCTGCAGCTGCAGCCATGCCAACTGGACCTGGTTGTATAAAAAAATATATTATAGAAACAGTAAAGAAACATTCGCTGGCCAAAGTAGAAACAAAAAGAGAAATCATCTGTTTTTAGGGTTCCGTACCCAAAGGGTAAAAACGGGACCCTATTACTGAGACTTCGCTGTCTGTCTGTCTGTCACCAGGCTGTAAGCCGTAATAGCTAGACGGTTGCAATTTTCACAGAAGATGTGTTTTGGTAGCCGCTACAACAACAAATACTATAAAACAAATATTTAAGAGGGGCTCCCATACAACAAACGTGTTTCAAAAATAACAAGGAGTTTAGTACAATGTGAGGTCGCTTCTGATTGGTCAGGACAAATCGAGTTGGTCATGGAATTCAAAATGGCTGCCCTATCTGTCGAATATACTAGTCTGCCTTACTTACCAAAGAGTTTCTTATAAGTTTCAGATTTTGTTTGTGCCAAGGTTTTTTTTTTTTTTTTTTGAGTGATTCGGTCGTTTGATGGGAGTAAGAATCGAAGATAAAAATATCATATTTTCCTATAAAATTTAAAAATTGGTTGTTGTAAACCATTTTAGGGTTCCATATCCAATTGTGATAGTGGTACGGAACCCTTTGTGCGCGAGTGTCGCACTTGCCCGGTTTTTTATTTTCCGTATGTAGGTCAGTTAAAGTAGGTATGCTCACCAGCAGCAGCAAGTTGCTTGGTGACCTCGTCGCTGAGAGCGTTCTTGATGATGTCAGCGCTGTCCTCGTAGGCCGAGTGTGCGGGGGAGGAGGCACAGTCGTCGTCGTCGTCGCTGCCGCTCATGCCGCACCCGTCGCCCACTTGAGACATGTCCTGGGAAGACTTCACATATTACAAACATTTGTGTTGTATTTTACTTCGGTTTTTATTACGCTGATATGAAATTTAACTCAGTCTCTCGGTTGTAAGCATGTTGCTTTTATAATATTATGTTTAAATTCTTGATATAATAAAAACAATGTAGTTAAAACCAAAATAATGTTTAGTTGAGTACCAAGACAACTAGATGAGAGCAAACATGATAGTTGTAGAAGCAGAGGCAGGCAGTCTTTTACCTACTCACAACAAATTTATTTAGAGCAAGCGCAAGTGAGATTTAAAATTGTTTCTTTTCCTTGTTGCAGACTATTTAGCAGATGTATTTTTTCTTGATATCCTAGAAATTCTTTGAAATTTCTATCCAATTAAAAAAATAACCACAAATAATTAGGGAAACCAAAACTAACAAAACATTGTTATCATTGCTCTCTTAACTTATTCATGTAGGTTTTGGAAAACATTATTTTATTTTTGTTTCCTTTGTAAATGCTAGATGGCAAACCGGTAACTTTTGGAAAAACAACTATACAACGGAACTACTATGGAAAACTATGGAAAAATGAGTTTAATTTCAACAACTTGAAATTAAACTCATTTTTCCAGTTTTAATCACAGTAACATCTTCACATCTTCATAAGCCTCTTGGTTCTCGAGGTATGAAAACAGCTTGAAATGTTGGCCACTGATAAAATGCCTATTAAAATAAAAGAGTTTATAACTGGAAAAATTTGTAAAATTGCAATCCAACATTGTTAAAACAGAAGAAATTTTGTTTTGTTGATTAACATAAGGTTTTACTCACTTCCTCTCCCATGTCCATGTCCTCGGAAGTGACTGCAGAGTTCATGATGTGGACGTTGTGATCCCCCAGCATGGGTCACTGCAGACTGCAACGCACGCTCCAAGCGCAGTTCCAAGTATGCACACACTATTTTAGGCCCTAAACAAAAAGAAAATAGTCTTATTTCTACTAGTTAAGTGGCACCCTGCTGAAAACACAATGTGTGTATTTTTGTACCATGTTCACCAGTGCGGTAGGCACATAGGTGTGTCCTGGTATATGTATACCTACCGCACATGAGGATATTTGTTGTTTCGGGAGTTTGTTACAGCAGCCAAAGTGTTAAGATATTATTTTAAGTATAACCTAGGTGATAAAGCCAAACATTCACCAACAACTTAACTAAGTCAGCTTAGGTTTTGTTTTTGTAGATTTTCATAGTAAGTGAGTATGACTGGCATTGTTTGTGTATACACTTGTATGCAAAAATGGCTCAACTATGTACCTACCACAAAGTACATTATATATTATAGGTAAGTACCTACTAAGTTAGTTTAGTTACCAGTGAACGGTTGGCTTAAAGAGCTGAGGTCTAAAATATTTTAAGGCTATCTTTTGGTCCTATTTTGATTCCCAATCTATAAACCAGTCATTGTATTTGTCTCTAAATAAAGCTATACACTAGTATATCTCAACTAACCATAGTACAAGCCTAAGTCTAAGTTTGAGGCTAGATGTGATGTGTTCAATGCACTGCAATATTTATTTACTTATTTATTTACTTGGTCCTTTAATATTTAAATACAAAAAATAAGCTCACACATTTAAACTATTTTTCAACTTATTAAAATAATATAAAAGTTCTGTAACAATAGTAGATACTTACACTAGAAACCCAGAAACTGGTTGTATACCTACCTAAATAACTTAATCAAATTATTTATTGATCTTTATAATTTTAAGTTAAGGAAGTAAAGTTAATAGAGAATCAGTCATTTCATTTCATCCGTGGATACCCCATCGAGCTCAAGAAGGCAGTGTTGTATGTAGGTATTGATTGGCAGACATTTCATTTTCAGTTCAAGTTGAAGGTTTCATAATGTTAAGAGATTGAGAGAAAGGAATAGTAGGCAAGCAACTTCTAAATAGAATCAGCAACCAAGGCTACAGATACAGTAAAATAAAGAAAATAGGTCAAAGAGCAATACAATTATGTATAAATTATATCCCATTGTGCAAAGTCAGCCACCAGGAGCCATTTCATAGTCCTTTCTTTTGTGTAGGCAGCTACCTAAAGAAAAATCAATACTTGGGCTTGCCTTGCGAATGCTTGTCGCCACCGAGAAAAACCCACATAAAACTTAGAATAGATGATGTTAATCTGATGCAAATTGCCTCTGAATGCCTTAGCTTCATTGCTAATGCAGTTGCAGCTAAAGTTTATTGAGTACTTATGCATGTAGGAAAATAGATAGGCCCTAATCGAGAAGAGTGATGCACCGATATGACGCATTTTGTTTTGTTTATGTGGTGCATGGGGGTCGGAGGGCTTCAAAGACGCATGTCGGAAATTCTGCGGCGGCGTAAAGGATAAGCCCAAATGAATGGCCATCATGAAGGGGCGTTCGAGCAGGCCCAGACTGAATCGAAAGACTACGGCTGCGTACGCACCTGCGTGATTTGAAACACATTTTGCAATCCAATTAGAAGTTCAGCAGAGTCCCTGTGATGTAACCGGACTAAAGCAACACTTTTTACTACAATTACACTTGGTCTAACACAGAATTTATCAAATTCACGACGAACACAGAAGACCTCGAAAATCCCGAGTCCTCCATTGATATCGATCGGTGAGCGCGGTACGGGGGCCGTATCGACTTCATATTTTGGGGTCGCCATTTTGTACGAGTCTGCGCGGTGGAGTTTTCGCATGGAAAGGGAAATCGCCCCTCAGCGAGAGGGGGGCTGGGAAATTGTTGGTACCAAATAATAAGATAAATACGCTGAAAACTCACCAGTTTTCGTTTCGAATAAATATAAATAAATATTTCAATGTTCTTCCACCCCACACAATTGGCAAAAATCACTTCATGGTTTATTTTGGACTGGATCAATAAGTCAATTACTAGCGCCATCTATTGCAATTTTCACGAACTTGTTTTGACATTTTCAGAAGTAAACAATCTTCCTTGATTTCATGAAGTTCAGTCAGTCAGTCGTCTGCAGTGTTGCTACCTTTACCTTTTACGGACAAGATCTATCACTTTTTTCTGCAGATGATCACGCTTTTTGTTGATTAAGCTGAACTGAAAGCCAGTTTTTTCGGTGAAAGTCGAGGTAACATCTGAAGTGACATACTCAAGCAGCGTGAGTACCTTTGTAATTTGACAGTTGCTTTGTTTTTCTAGCCCTTTCTAAATTTCTAGCTTTTCCAAAAGTATCTAAATAAAATTTAGGATGGCAACACAACACTGTCTGTCCTGTCAGTTTCGGCTGTTTTTTATTTGTATGGTGGAACTGGAAAATAAAATATTGTGCGATTCCGATAAGTAATTTTGTTTGACTAGTTTAATATAATAGATATCTGTGAAGTAATTGCGCTGCCAAATCTTGTTTACCTACATTTAATAAAATAATTGTAAGTGTATTAGAATTTTCACATTAAATTCTCATACCTTCATTTGCGTGCTGCGGGTTATTTTCGCCAATTTTGATTGTTGTTTATGTTATGTTTTATTTAGAATTCCAAGTAGAATTTCTTTGCCATGTAATATCTGCCGATATGCCACTATCGGGTACATAAAGCAATAAAAGATATCAAATTCCTTTTGTTTACTAGCTAATATATTGTTTACTTTTAGGGTTAGAATGAGTTTGCCCTCACTGCCAGTACCACAAACCAGTACATTAACCACTAGTGCATGGCAAAGACATTCTTTTTATAATCAGGTAGGTGGTACAGTCACCCATTATATTAAATCAACGTGTAATTCCATGGGCCTATCTATTTCATTCTCTTACCTGCATCCTGCCCTCCCATTATAGTTTGCAAAAAGTAATCGTAACTCTTTTCTAAAAGCATACATTTACATACATTTTAACCGAGCATACACACCTAACCAATAAACATTAACAAAGGAATGAAACTTTGTTTGTCCTACGGGCAGCTTAATGAAGTACTTACCATAATAGTTCATTGGCCTTCATCACAGCACAGACCAACAAATGGTTGCTAAGCCATCATGAACAAATGAAGTCCTATTTTAGTATCCTTTGGTCAAGTTTCTCTGTTTAGCTTTGAGGGAGTTTCCCACTAGCTAGGGTCATGTATTTATGCTTACTATAATTGTCAATTTTTTTCTTCCTTTTTTTTTAAATGAATCATCACAAGGCTGTATCAACAAAAAAAAGTAGAAGGTATACAGTGGCCGGCAGATAAGTTGAAAATGTGGAAGGGGAAAGTTCCGGCAGTACATTTTACATGCAACTTCTATGAAAAATCAACTTTTTTTTCCACTTTTTTTTTTTCAACTAATCTGCCGGCCACTGTATCATATCTGTAAAAAATATATTTTTAGTAGCAGAATAGGTCTGTATAAGGGGATGGGTCTATTAAGTCTGTTTATAAATTAAACATTGTACACTATTATTAATAATAATCTCTTTATTTCATAAAATATTGCATAAAAGTTTCTATACCTACATAAAAGACTACTTAATTGATATAACTTAACACCTAAATGACTAATTTATCAAAATGTCTTAAGTCCTTAGTAATAAAATTAAAGAATCACATCATCATTAAGTATAACTGTTTGTTAGTAGTTTTATTTCACCGAGGTCGCTTGAATTCACTTGATTCTTCTGAAGAACCTGCAACAACGAAACATAAACACTACATGTTTTTAATTATTAGCCATAATTGGTAATGCTAATAGCTGTAAATCTGAATTTACACATATCCCGAAATGTTCGCGGAATCGGGACATACGCGAGTAAAACCACGGGGCGCAGCTAGATAGTAATAAAATATTAGCAAGCTCGGCTGTGATGGTAACACTATAAAATGAAGCACATGCCGTTATCATCATCTTACCTGTGGTGCGATGACAGTACCGGCCGCGCCAGCCCGGCTCGCAGAGACAGGCGCCGGCGTGGCAGCGGCCGTGGCGGCAAGCGCGCACGCACTCGCCCCCGCGCCGCCCCACTTCGCAGTGGTTACCGCCGAGTCCCGCCGGGCAGCGGCACTTGTTCACGCCCTTGCACCGACCGCCGTTCAGGCATGGGATCACGCACTTTGCTAAGATATACCAAACAAGAAGTTACTAGTTAATTAACAGGAAAAGACAACTCTAGTATCTAAATCAATATACTAGTAATACGCCGCCAGACGTATGCAATGAACGCTTTGCCGCTTGCGACCCAGGGCTTTATGCCGGAATCTGCCAGCTTTTGCAGATTGTCATTTTGTTGTATTGCTTTGTTATCTTCTTACTTAGTGAACCTAATAAAAATATTTTAAAGAAACATGACCTGATTACACCGAGAATCGAGGCCTTTCGTTGCTGTTATAGTATAGGGTAATACACCACCGCCGAGGTGGCAACTACTAGGTAAACTGTGGTAATACTAACAAAATTCACATCGTCTGCCGTAGTATCCTTTGGAGCACTCGCAAGTGTCCTTCTGTATGCACTTGCCGCCGTTGAGGCACTTCTGGGAGCATATTCCTGCAAAGACATAGACTTGTTATTGTTGCAGAGAGCCATGTTGCGTTCACCTATCGTGCAACACGTTCGGAGGGCTCACAGCGCGAGCACCAGCAGCAGCGCTCGCCCTTATTGGAAGAAGAATCCACATGTACGTTAAATGATAAGTTAAAAATTATAGATTTTTCTTCTGTTTTTGGGATGTTGGTTGTCAATCCTAAAGAAGGGACCTGTAAAGGTCTCGAAACGTTGAGTGTTGAAGCAATGCTAAAAGTAATAAACACCACGCGATTAAAACCGAACTACTACATCTCTAGATTTTCAACCTCAAGATTTCAAGATTTTTCCTAAACCTGGCGGAAACCTAACCTTTTTCCTAAGTCTTGTTGGGACCAAACATTTAGAAATCAATTCTTAAAAGTACTAGATATTTTCATTATGTTGATGATGTTTTTTAAGGGTAGTGTGGTATCTGATTCAATAGCTTTCATCATTCATCCCATCAGAAGATTATTTTTTGTTTATTTTTCAGTTAGACAAAATAATCCGCGTAGATCACGCGGGCGAGTTAGGCGCGGATCGCATATACGCGGGCCAGATGGCTGTGTTGGGCCGGACGGCTGAGGGGCCGCTCATACAGCACATGTGGGACCAGGTAAGAACCACACGTCACGACCTGTCTTTGTATTGTTTCTTAAAGAATCTTCAAGGATCAGCTCTAAGATATAGGAATTAAAATTGTTTTATTTGTGGTCTGAAGTATAGGTGTACTGTTTTTGCTTTATTCCGTTGATTAACACTCTGAAATATTTTGTTTAGTACTTATTTGCTTGATTAACCTTTTCTACCGTTTCTGTAGGAAAAAGCTCATCGAGCGAGATTCGAGGAGCTGATTAACGAGTATCGAGTGAGACCTACCGTGCTGACACCATTGTGGAACGTCGCTGGATTCATGCTTGGAGCTGGTAACTACAATACACTGTTCTACTCTCATAAACACTACTCCCAAATGCGCACTACCCTACTCTTACACACTCTGCTCCATTTGCTCCCGTATTTCCCCATAACGCTCTTTATACGTCTACTTCTTCCACAATGAAATGACGTTCTTTAATCATTGGGTGAGTCATTTAGTTTGGTAATTGTTGTCGGCAGGCACAGCACTATTAGGTAAAGAAGCTGCGATGGCCTGCACAGTGGCCGTGGAGACAGTCATAGTGGACCACTACAACGACCAGCTTAGGACTCTCATGGATGACCCTAATGTAGATCCTGAGATTCTGCAGACTATTACCAAGGTATGTTTAAATACCGAGTCCGGTCAGGCATAGAGTTTTGTTTTGTATGGTACTTATGACAGGTATACATAAACTATACATCCTTCCAGTTGTCTTATAGGTGTGAAATTTGGTCAAAAGCAAGACCTTAAGACTAATTTGGTCAAAAACTTGGAATCTTCAAGTCTAGGTGAAAAGTTTCTTCTAGGTAAGCAATAAGCATGTATGTAACACCGTCGACCTTATCGTCGCTTCCTATCAGGTGAGATAAACTAGCCTTTCAAGAAGAGCTATCAAGTTCCCCACGTAACGTCGTGTCGTTTTGGTGTCAGTTCCGCGACGAGGAACAAGAGCACCACGACCACGGCATCGAGCACGGCGCGGAACAGGCACCGTTCTACCAGGCCCTCACACACGTCATCAAGTCGGGCTGCAAGGCCGCCATCGAGATCTCCAAGAGGATATAACTCCTGTGACTGTGTTGTGACAATACTGACTGTTGACTGTTGAGAGTTGAGTGACTGTGCTGTGATCGGACGGTTTATCCAAGGTTAGTTGTAGATAGATTCTTGTATATTTTCTTCAATAAAATGTTGTCTTTAAATGTTTAGCTTATTTATGTGGAATTGTATTAGTAGATATTATAATAATGTAAGTGTTGGCAGAAGACGCATCAATTTGTAGTATTTGGTTGGTAGCCATGTTATAGTATGAATATCGGCCGAAACTTAGCCGAAGAACCTAATCGATGTTTGGTGAGGCTATTCTCAAATTATGCTCGGAAAAGATAAGTAAACATTATTAAAATTATACCTAAGTCAGACTTAGTCTTCTATAGAATCTACAAACTTACTAGTAGGCACAAAAAATGTTGTCTTTCTGTTCTCCCAAAAAAATGCTATTAGGCTTTTCCTATAAGCGGTAGACTCGAGTGCCGTATAAAAGACCGTATGGGGTGCAATTGCAGTCAGAATGCAGTTGACATGCAGTTTGTATTTTGAGCCTAATCTGAGTGATTAACCCGAGGAGTTTCGTGGACAAACCTCTAGCAGCCTAACGTCCTAGATTCAGATTCAATCACTTATTTGCGTAAGTATATAACTTGGTAATATCGAACCTCGTACATCCCTGCCTCTTGTTCTGGGACAAAAGGACGGTGCTTTAAGCTGGTTAATGTGATGAAGGTTACAAAGGTCAGGTCAGGTTGGGGTTATGGAGCAGCGTACCTCCCTCGCAGTTCCGGCCCTGGTAGCCAGGCGGACACTCGCAGACTCCAGGCTTGGTGCAGTTGCCGCCGTTCATGCACTGCGGGTAGCAGAGCGCCGTGCGACAGTGCCGGCCCATGTAGCCGTCCGGGCACTGGCAGATCTTGTCCGCCGAGCACCAGCCTTGGTTCGCGCACATTGCGTCGCATTCTGGGTCCGGCCCTGGGGAATACCGAAACACATCGTACAATCCCTATATATCAGAATAAATGTCGACAAACCCCCCCCCCACCTTGGTCGTTCCCTCATCGATAAGGATCTGTGACCCCCCAGTAGGGGTATTCAGAGAGCTTCAGTCCGAGACCGATGTCGGAAACGTTATCTCCGTGACATAGTGGTATCACAGTGACAGGTTTTACAAGTTGATCATCCTTCGAAGTCAAGTCGAAACTTTCTTAATACCCCTACAAGTATGCAATCTGGAAAGCGTCTTCCTCCAGTGATTTTTGTCGCTGGCCTGATAAAAAGCCGTGCTAAGATCTCTAATTGTTTAGATACTGAGCTCGACTGTCGATCGTTGTAAATTAATAAACGTAGATACAATAGTTACTTAAAATGTAATGAAACAGTCAAATTAAACTCTAGAGAATGAATAAGTGCTACAAAATGAAACAACCTCATGCGAACAGACATGGATAGATATACGACAAGTGAAAGAGAAGGTAGGTAGGTAATAAATAGAATATAAAGCCATAGTACAAACCTAAAAACGCAAGTGTCGTGAGCAGACGCACCGTCAGCGCGCGCGTCGCTTGCAGCGGCCCCGGGCCCGAGAACATAATGCAAACATATTCGTACTAAGTATAGGTACTATACTATACTACCTACCTACTTGATTTAAATAAAATATTATTTTTGCTTTAACGAAATTGGTATAGGAACAGCGTTTGACAGTAATGGGATTGCATCTCCGAAGAAATTCCCAAGTACACTTGTATTAAATATCTAATATTGTGCCAGCTACAGATAACTGATACCCGTAGTAATTTACCGGGTTTACTGGCAAATATTAGTTCGGAAATCCACAGTCGTCTGGTTAAATAAACATAGCTTATTGGTTCCCGAGCGGTTCAGAGAAAAACGCACGTCTGTTTACAGACTTTAACCGCTAATTAACACTCGAGTGACGTACTTGTTTGAAGAATTAATTTTAGTGGAACCGACCCTGTCGGAAATAAGCTCGCTCGGAAACCAGTGAAACAAAGTGTAACGCGATCCAATCGCTGGCAATCACATAAATCGCAGCCACAAAACCGCATTAATGTCAATCGTTGTATTGTTCTTAAAGAAGTACAATATGACGCAAGAGACGGCCATAAATATTAGTAGCAAAGCAAACAATAGCTCGAAATAGATGAAATGCAATGTTATTGTAGACGACGCTCGCTGCTGTAATCTCTTGGATTAATAAGCTAGACGTTTCGAAGATTAGATTGATGGCCCGCTATTGTTGTCTCTCTCAATCTCTAGAGCTTACTTATTTATTATAGTGAATTGTGATCATTATAAAAGCGTTATGTCTGTGTTTTTGAAGTGCCATAACTCTACTATGGGATTTAAAGTCAAAAGGTGCAAAAGTTTGAGTGTAAGCAACAAAAACACAGGCATGTAAGTGTTAAAATTGCGTTGGCGATACAATACCTGTCCTCTCTAAATACACACCTCTCTGTGCGCATTCCTTCTTTAGGTTTAATCTTAAGGGGGTGCCTTTAAGCGGCAGGCCTCGCCCATTTTTGAGTACCAACCCTATTTCTAATGTGGCTACACCGCTGCTGTTGCCGACGCATGGCAATACTATACTGAATTCTGGAAATGAGAATATCAACTTATTAGAAAACGCAAAACTCAGCTAAATATTATTTTATCTGCGATATGGAAATTATACGTCCTAAGAATGTCGTAGGAATCATAAAATATGTAACTGCAATACTTCTGAGAGGCAAAGCGGTCTATGCAATGCGACTTGCGACATAATATACTTGGGTTCCTGTAAGACCCACACCAAAATGTTCATTGTTCGCACTGAAAGGGAATGGAGTCTGGAATTCCCTGAATATGTATTTTCTGATGTGTGTGTTACAGAGTTACAGGTTTCCAAGTTGCGAGTGAATAGGTATCTTAAGGCTATTCGTGTTCTAACTTAGAGCGTATTGGCACTTGCCGTGTGATAGTGGTGTTCCTATTTTAATTAAAAAAACAACACTTTCTATGCACTCAGTATTAGAAATGAGAGTAACAAACCTTTAGCGGATTTAGGCACCCGTCCTTGCGTCTTAATCGATAATACTGGTGGTTTCAATATCTTGAGATCGGAAGAGGTGAGGGTGTCGAAGTTGTAGAAGTACTTCTTCTTCGATCTCCAGGTGAAGTTGACGTAGCCAACTTCGGAGGGGATCACGGGCAGCTTGTGGGAGAAGTTCGGATCCAACACGTAGGGGGAGACGTGGCCGTTCATTATGGCGAACACTTGCATTGATATACCTGGAGGGAAATGTACACGTATTGAAAGTGGAAGAGCAGGGCCGGTTTTTATGTTCGGGGGAGGACTGACATAGAGAACAGTCACATAAAAAGGATCCAATTTTAAAGGTTTAGTTCTGAAAAATAACCCGCAGTCTAAGTTAGAATCTATACATATTATCTTCAACCAACTTGAGACTCAGAGCTGTGTGGCAAAAGAGTGTGACCAAGTTGGTGGGTGGAAAGTAGGTACCTACCATACCGAGGAAGCTACCAACTACGCGGAGAATTAATTTATGCAACGGTATTACACTGTTTTATTCCATTTAAATCATATAGTTATGGGACCATTTAAGTATGAAAGCGCTTTATGCGTTGGGTGGACGTTAATATCTGCCAAAGAAGGTACTAAAGATAGCCAGTAGCTATTGCCAGTATGTGATTGTATCTTACCGCTAAACATGCGGACTTGCCGCTCGTCGATCCACATGGAGATGTCGTGGTTGTCCCGGTCCCTGTAGTCCCGGCGTGAATCTCCCAGCGACAGCGAGAGCGCCAGCGCGAGGCCGGCGCACAGCCGCGCGCCCAACGACGCCGCCGCTCCACCGAACCGCATCACTACCGCCTATACAACAATAATAACTGGCTATGGAGACACCTTGGTTGCATAGTACAAGCTAGTAACAGTAGTTTTGAAGAATTCATTGGCTGCTAAGTGCCCCCGCGCCGTTGGATAGGTGACCGATTTTTGTCGAAAAAAAAAACATTTTCTAGAGCTTCTCCGTGCTTCAGAAGGTGCATTAAGCAGTTGGTCCCGGTTGCTATCACTGATAGCAGTCTTTAGGTAAAGTAAGTTGAGTCTTCTCAAGACCACGGCCGGTGTGACCCGTTTGCCGAAACTGTTGTGATACCTATAGGTATACGACCGAGGTATGCTACCTACATCTAATATATAAAATTTCCATGTCACAGTGTTAGTTACCGTACTCCTCCGAAACGGCTTGACCAATTTTTATGAAATTTTATATTCGTATTCAGTGGGTCTGAGAATCGGCTACTATCTATAATTTATAAGGCAAAACAACGTTTGCCGGGTCAGCTAGTAATATATATTTATATTCAGTTCGGCTTAAAGCGGAGATCGTCATGGACATTCGGACATTTTTAAAGTTCCGACCCAAAGTGTAGGTGATAAAAACGTGACCTTTCCTGCGTGAATCCGCCTTTTTTTTACAAAACCCGTGTTAAAATTGCAAAATTATAGGATATGTGAAATGTATCAAAATGAACAGGTACACCGGCTATCCTGGGCACCTATCCGCCTCGATCAATCACGCCCCTGTCAGTAGATCGTGGCGAACCCGATTGTCCCGTGTTCACCAACCTCTAAACACAATGTTTACCGCGAGAACGTGGTGCATAATAAGCGTTTAACGCGCGTATAATTTGTTTGTCGACCAAAACCAGTCCTTCGACAAAAACGTGAAGAAAAACCCAAATTATCACAGTTAACATAATTGATTGGGACCGTTTGGGACGTGCTGTTACAATGGTAATATCGTGAGAACCGATCCGGCCCACGTAAAAAACGTACAACTTCATTAAATATCCCCTGTCAAAATGTAATGTGTATACTAGATGTTTTTTTCCTACTAGCTCCCGATGTCAAATTATAGATACAAAAGGTGTTAACAAAAAAGAATAGTTCGACACTTGCACCTCTAGGAGTAAGGGATGACCAACAGTTTTACTAATAGTCTTTGTATATCATCTTTACGCGGAAACCAACTTTGATTTGTACTATATAAAACACAGTTGCATTCTGCGTCTGTCTATTTATCCGCTTATACTCTTTCTAAACCACGCCCGCACATTTAACTAAATGAAATGACGATTTCCACTATCATTTAGTTTCTTCCGTGAGTTCCGCGACTACTTCCAGAAGATTTACGTGGACAGACCGGGCAGATTCCTAATTTACTATAATGTGTCTTAAACTTTAGAATTCTCAGAATTTTAATTATACGATTTAAGTAAACAAGAAGTCAATACAAATACTTAAACGAAATGTTCGTGTTATCGTGAAAAGTGACCGCGTGGGGTCAATCGTTGTTTGTTTACAGTAAATTGGGCGTAAACTGCGTAGCGCCATGAGACATCAGATTACAGTTTCGGAACAGGGCAGAGGTTCACCCCGATAACCTCTAATTAGCGCTATTTATTGGACTTGTAACACATACCTATTATGATTTATTTTCTTTATGAAAGTTGTGTTAGCTTATTGGTTGGTAACTTGCAGGTTCAAAAAACCAACCTTTTTTTAAACATTGACCTTGCTATTATAAAATGAGTTTTAAGTGCCAAACCTGCATGATTTACTATGCCTAAATCATGGTTTAAACCAGGTCTGGCCTTAAACTCATTTTATAATAGCAAGGTGGAGGTTTCATGAAAATCATTTACTTAAATCATTTATTTACAACCTATTAGTTAGAAGCTGTTACTGCGATACAGTAGGTAAGCTTGGGATCGTGCGAGAATCAGCAGCTGTTGTTTTAAATTTATTATTTTTTGTCGTTTTTGTGATTAATTTTGTTAAATTTTTTGTATTTGTATTAGATCATTGTCGCGTAGATTAATTTTAAATGTGCTACACTTAAGTACCTACAGTAAAAAAATTTAAATACTTTTTAGACCTCGGTCCTAAAACAATATTACCTCCGTCTGCTGCCTATGAGCTAGAAAACTGTATGCTATGATGTACGATGAAAAAAAATGATAGGTATCACAATCTACGCATTGAAGTATTTTTAGTTAGACCTATAATAAAATTATAAGTTACCCGCTAATTACGTACAATAACAATCGTGAATGCTTATTCATGATTTAAATATGGCTACTTTAGCATTTTAGACTTTCACCTTTTTTACCCAGCGCCAGAGTCAGCTTATGGAGGGCGTATCACAATAAATTACTTGTATAGTTGTCGGCAGTACGTCAGTTTTGCGCCGTGCCTGCGCCGGCGCATCCTGGCGATAAGACGTGCGAACGACCGGCTTTGCAAGCAACGCGAACGCGCATACCGCGTCCGAAATATTTTTAGCTTGTCAGACCACAATACCGCAAGCTAAAATAACCCTAACTCACTATAAACCGACCTAGTGTTTCTCCCTTACAACCTGAATCTTAAACATTTTCACATTTTGTATTGTTGCATTTTTTTTTGTTGAAATGCAGTTTTGTTTAACTAGGCTGTATTTTAAAAGTGCCTATAACCTAAATATACCCTCAAAAATAAGTACTATGCTCCATCGAACTAATAATAAGACCAAAGTGCGCAATTGCTCAATAGGGGCCACAGTCCTGAAAAGGTGGAGATATAGATTAGCCCCTTTTGTGTGGAAAATACCCCACCAATCATAAATCCCCCACGACAAAAAAATCTATATATTCATAGAACCTGTATACCAAGTTTTATCAAGATCGGTTGAGAAACAAGACTATGGCAGAAACAACATACAAACACATTAAAACACGAAATTGCCAGTCTTGAAGCACATACGTTATGGTGTACCTACTATGCAATGGAAATGATTTACGTATTTACTTTTCAATGTTTTTGTCGAAATTCGCAATCAATTTAGGAATGTCAAATATTTAGTTTAGGCGTAGCTATTGTTTATTATGTACTTAATGTAGTGTTTCATACTTAAAGATAAATTATTTACTTAAATACCTACTACACGGATTGATAACGTATGTTATCTTTATTATTTTATTACATGCACGGGTTACCTAAATTGTTTAATTTTAATGATTTGTATCTAATTGTTGTTATTCAAAAACTTTAGTATCTATTATAGAAAATAGGTTCTCATCAAGTCATACATAATACCCAAATGAATCACTTATTATTGTGGTACGTATGACAAGACAAAATACCAGTTAGGTATATGTGATGTTATGACAAATTGATGGTTTTGAATCCTACTCTCTTATCTGACTTACCTAATTTATAGATTTTATTATTATTACATATCTCGGAGCAAATACTCATACAAAACGGATCAGACCGGTTGACCGTGAAGAGGGCACGAATTAACATCCGCATTTATATCTGTTGGGAGGAGAAATAATTTTCTTTTCTCCTCACTTGAAATATGACCTACGGTCGGAAGTATCTTAATTACATGTATGATATAGTACTTACCTTACCTATATGATCGATCCGTAATTCGTATTTTTTATAATATTATTTTAATTTAACATATTTCATATTTTATTACTCTATTTTCATTAATCTGACAATGTATTAAATTATATATTTGTATTTAATTTAGTTAAATTACATATACCAAATTAAGTGCTAGTGAGAATACTTTATTAGTATAATAAGTATTTATGTGACATCTATGTGACCATAATGAAAAAAAAAATTAAATATATTCTGTGAACAGCCCCATCTGGCACCATGGTAAGCTAGTATAAGCTTGTGTTACGGTGACAAGACTACGAATCTTTTTTTACTCGTCTTCTTATATAAATAAATAACTATTATTACGGCTTATACTTATTTATTTTTCTAAAATAAAATATAATTGGTTAATTCGCGTCCCAATGGTCCTGCGCCCCTGGCCACTGCACTTGTTAACCTAACCAGCCGCGCAGACGTCGTGATACCCGTTGGAGGAACAGGTAACCATGTAAAAAGTTAAAAAAAAAACGTCCGGCTGACGGGCAGCGGTCGCCTCTCGATGTCGTTCGACCACTGATTTTTTATACATTTTATTGGACCTGTAGAGATCAATAATTTTACAACAATATCGATGTCACAGCACTTTCTTTTGTAATAATGATTGTCCGGAGATGGTTGTATTGGGTGAATTTGTCAGTAAGACTTGATTATTTTGTTAAATAGACCTCAGTATCTTATCTGGTATAATTTCTAACTCACTAGGTCCACCCGTTCATAAGAAAATCTGAAGTTTCAGATTTTGGTAAAAAAGAAAACGGTTCGACATGGATACAGCAAAACTAAATAATTGTTAAAAACATAATATTCAAGTGCAATATTCAGGAAGAAAACAGGGACATACGTTTGTATGGAAAAGCGCGATTTAGACGTGCTGGCGCGCGAGTCTCCCGACTAACATAAGTGCAGATCATAGACATACTAGAAACCTGGATCTTTTGTAAGTTCAAGTTATGCACCATGTCTGATACACCGGTCACGACGATAGCCTTCACGGGCCTGCTCTCTCTTGTTTGGAGTTTCAAGGCAGAGTTTGAATCTGGATTACTTGTTGGTTGAAGGATAATTGAAGTCATCTGATGTACTCTTTATAACATAGGATAGTGTAAGTATTTTACCTCTATAGTGGTAGTGCATTACGGTTACAATATATCGTGTCGTGTATTAAAACCAGGGACCGCAAAACACCGCTTTGGAGTTAATTCTATCGAACGCAAACCCCTTCGCTCAGCTTACCATCTGGATAAGGGGACCGTCTTCATTGGGTAACCTACCTACAACACTTTTGATATGGTAACCCAATCATTGAGTTTTCCAGGCGAAAGGCTTACGTTTTATTACGGAAACCTCATCGATGGGGTAACCCTTTGATAGACTTTTCAATGAGTTACCTTTCCCCCGCGCCTACGTATTGCATTGCTAGGCGTTTCGAAATTCATTCTTGCGATGGTCGGTGCGTCGTGCGTTAGCTTAGGTTAGGTTAGTGTTCGTTGGCGTCAATACAGCACATTTATTTTGTCAATACCTATGTCAAATAAACGGAAAATTGTACCGGAGACGGAGACGGAAACTGAAGAACTAGTTCGTCAACATTATATTAAATATGCATTAGATTCCCAGCCAATGTTTGAAGACGACGAGTATAAAAACTTTGAACGAGAAACAAAAGGTCCTAGATCCTAGGGACATAATATTGTCCTACCTACTTATTTCACTAAGAATTAAGTATAATATTCATATTAGGTAGGTATCTAGGTATCTACCTATTAATATTTTTTACCTTACCTTTATACGAGCTGCACATAAACTGCATTTGCTATTAGCGTCATGATGGCGGGACCAACTCTCCGATATTAAAACTTTATATTGTCAGATTTAGTACCAAATTGGTACCATTTGGTACCTCAGTTAAAAAAATTAGTACCTCTTTGGTTTAAAAGATATTCACAAAAAACCCTGGTCCCGCCATCATGACGTCATGATGGCGGGACCAAAATTAAAACGAACTCGTAGCTAATAATCACTTATGCACATATTTAGTACCTAATTGGTACCTGCCAAAACTGTAGTTAAACTGTTGATTATGTTAGGGAAAACAAAACAGGAGACAAAAAACCCTGGTCCCGCCATTATGACGTTTTGATTTTTTTTTAAATATCATATAGGCGTAAGTAATTTCTTAACGTTTAATGTTTGTACATTTTGTACCTAATTGGTACCTACGGAAAATGCTTCTTAAACCAATAAAAACCTTATACTTTAAAAGATAAAAGCGTTTTATTTGTACACAAAGTGTTTCAGCGACGGTAATAGAATCCCAAATGTAGGGAGTCGATTCATTCAGTCGATTGGTTGGTAATGTGTTTATTTTAGGGCTTACACATACCCAATTGTAATAGTGGTACGGAACCCTTCGTGCGCGAGTCCAACTTGCACTTGGCCGGTTATTTGTTTTAATAACGAGAAGATGGTCTTTCCCTCGGTTTTAGGGTAAGTTCGCCATGGAGTTATTTAACATAGAAATAACTCGTTTTAGGAAAAAATGTATTTTTTTTAATTAGTATTGATTTTGAATGTAACAATCATAACTAAGCTAATATAGATATATGCTCTAATTTCCTAGACATATGGTAGCGTTTACGAGTTATAGCACATAAACTACGAAATGGGGTAGGTTCGCAATATTTTTCAAGACAGGGGTATTCAACATCTATTAGGTAGTAAGCAAAAATAATATTTGATTCATAAAATGGAATTAAATTTAAACAAAAATGAAACAACTTAATATTCAATTAAAAAGTATCTTAACACTTACAGCAAAACTACACTACAATAATACAACTACACATACATTTATTCATTTCCATAAAATTAAAAATCAAACACGCTCAGTCATAATAGCCATAACAGTTATGCTAGGTATTCAAAATAAAATACTAATAAATTTTATTGGAGTTAATTATGATAAGTCAGGGTTTCCCTAAATGGGGGGGGGGGGGGCGCAGGGACCTTTACAGGGGGGCGCGGGTCACCTGCGATCGCTGAGACAATGCATTTCAGACTGCTTAATACGACCAATGAAATTATTTAAAATTGACGCCTATGTCATGAACATAAGATTGATTCTTCAGTAGACGAATTTCTGAACAATAAGAACCATAACAGCCTCTAGACTGGCCCCGCGCCAATCTCACGGGAGCTATCAAACGTATTTGGTACTACTTAAATACCTTTTTTAAAATTTCAATGAGCAAAAAAATAATTATTTTGTAATCAAATCCTTTTTAGGGTTCCGTACCCAAAAGGTAAAAACGGGATCCTATTACTGAGATTTAATCTGACCTTATAATCTGGACTGGAGGAAGGGGGGGCGCGGACTTTTTTTTTTTGGTCGAAAGGGGGCGCGTCTCAAATAAGTTAGGGAACCCCTGTGCTAAGTGAACATATTAATTTATCCCGCTAGAGAATTATACTTTCGCCAGATAAACTTGTAAATCGGTAAATTTATTGATTACTGACAAAATTGCCGATGCGGTTGCTGGGGATGCCCAACGAACTTTTCATAAATTGCTAGACGGGATAGCACCACTTTAATTTTAAGTAAATATTTTATGTAGAATCATATACAGGTTGAACCATTTAAACGGGCCTTCAGGGGAAAATCCTATAATAAAAGAGATAGCGAAAAATGCTGAAAGATATTGCGTCCCCGATTTTGACTAAAACTAAAATGGCGAAAATTTGCACGAAATGTGGTTGCCTACTACTTCACTCGACTCGACTACTTTTTTTTTACTGTTGAAATGAAATTTGTTTTATTTTTTAAAATTTTGGACGTCTTCAATACAAAAACCATTCGACAAAAAGATAAGCTTATTGGCCCATATACCATATGTTTGTGTTATCCATGCCCCAAAGCCTTAAATCGCAAGGTAGACGGAAATACCCCTATGTATGACGGACTTCGGCGAGTTGACCTTACGCCTAGAGTCGGAATCGACTACCTACATTTGGGATTCTATTACCCTCGCTGAAACACTTTGTGTAGAAATAAAACGCTTATATCTTTTAAAGTATAAGGTTTTTATTGGTTTAAGAAGCATTTTCCGTAGGTACCAATTAGGTACAAAATCTACAGACATTAAAACGTTAAAAAATTACAGTTTTGGCAGGTACCAATTAGGTACTAAATATGTGCATAAGTGATTATTAGCTACGAGTTCGTTTTAATTTTGGTCCCGCCATCATGACGTCATGATGGCGGAACCAGGATTACTTCGGTTCGTTTCGATACGACAACGATACTGTCATAACGATGGTTCTACTGTCACCTTACTATCAGTATGTGACAGTAGAATCATCATATGACAGTATCGATGTCGTATCGAAACGAACCGCAGTAACCCTCCAGGATTTTTCGTGAATATCTTTTAAACCAAAGAGGTACTAATTTTTTTAACTCAGGTACCAAATAGTACCAATTTGGTACTAAATCTGACAATATAAAGTTTTAATATCGGGAGTTGGTCCCGCCATCATGACGCTTTTTGCTAGTCTTTTCTATTTCATCATATTCAAAGAACCTATGTAATGTACTGCATCTCGCCTCGTATCATACCTATCACCTTTTTCATCAATTATTAGATGAAAAAGGTGGAGACATTTTTTCATCTAATAATTATTATGTAGTTAAGTAGGTAGGTATTTTTAATGATTCTTCAACAGGTACAACGTTAAAAACACGCAGTCACATTTAACTTTTAATTAAATCAAATAAAATTAGTAGGAGTACCTACTTACCTACCTATGCGAAAACAATAAAATTAAACTTAGGTAGGTAGGTACTTATTTATTTGCAATTTCTTTCTGCAGGAACCAGAAGCGTAAATAAAATAAACAATCGGTTCGGCACGTTGTAACTTGTTTTAACTATTTACCAATCTTTTTTTGCTAGTAAGAAAAATAAAATGTACTCTATGAGAATAGTAATAAAACTATAATCCCGTGTACGGCCAATAATTAGGAACAAAGGTGGCGCCACCCATGATAATGACGACTCGCCGAACCGATTCCAAACATACTATTTTATACCTAATTTAATTACAAAGCGATAAGGTATAAATTACACTACTCCGAGACAAAGTGTTACCGTGTTACAATATCAGATAGGGTTACCTATTGGAATAGACTACTCGTTCGATGCTGTTACCACTTACTCGGCCATCGCATAACCCCATTGAAGGGGTTTTGCCGGGGTTCGCTTATTGAAAAGACTTACCCAATAAAAGGACAACCCAAGTGAATGAGGTTTTTCGATTAAGCCTTTAAAAAAACCTCATCTTAACTCAAATAAGGGTAACCAAAAACGGTCCCTGATTAAAACCCTTGATAAGTAGATACCTAGGTATATGACATTATTACGATGCGTGGTTTATACCAAGATCGGTCCAGTAGCAGTTAACAAGCTCTATAAAATATAAGTAGTCAAAATATTCTGAAATAAAAGGTCACATTGTAAATTTAGATATCAGTTCCATTACTTTTTTATAGATAGTATACTAGTATTTATTATTTTTATTGTTTAATGTATTCTACTAGAAATATTTTAGAAGGCGAACTGCATTAGCAAAAAAATCTAAATTTGTCTGATGCATTTCTCCTTGTATTTATTTTAAGTAGGACATGTTATTTTTTCTGTTTCAAAATATTTCTTTCATCATCTGTGAAAAAAACTATTACGGTAAGGTATCTATGAAATACCAACCCCTGATAAACTCTATAAATAAAGTTTTCAGTATCGCGTATTATTGCAAAACTTTTAATTAAAGGGCAATTAGATTTTAATCCTGTAATAAACTATGTTTTGATCTTTTAATCGATGAATTTAATCTAAATTGATCGTAACCGGTGTTGCATCCCACTTCAAAATGTGTTAGGCCCTCTAATAATATCCCAATGTTTATACAACGAGATAGCAATGTTTACACGATCTAAGCTTTAATCTACACTACGGAAACGGTTTTAGGAGACAAGAAATCTTTGTAATATCGAATAATTCGGCGAAAGTTTCTAAGTTTTAGAGTAGGTAATCATTATTTTAATATCTTGACGCAAAATATTCTTAGCGGATTTTGGATGAAAATTAAAATACTTTTATTTAGGTGGAGTGGAGATCTTTTATTTATAGGTAGGTGCCGAATACAAAGGCTTTATTAAAATACTTGCTGTGTCCCGCGGTTTCACCCACGCAAGTCCCAATCTCGTGGGAATTTTTAAAATCCCTTTCTTGTCGGATGCCTACATCACATAAAGAACACACTCCCTAAATTTCAGCTTTCTAGTATCAGCGGTTTAAGCTGTACGTTGATCAGGCAGTCAGTCACCCAGGACAAAGCATTGTCTAAATAGGTAGCTATACCTCGATATCCCGCAGGATTACAGGAGAGTAAAACCATAGAATGCTATTATAGTAATAATTACGATACCAATCTTAAAATATTTTTTTTATATTTAATTGGCCCGTACATTAAGCAAAAAGAATCGACATTTAAAATTAAAACTAGCCATGGCAATAATAAAACAGAAAGTTTTTTCACCGAGACGGTAATAAATAAATTAATCGATCGATCGAACAATTAGCTTTTGAAGTGGGATCAACGATCCTTTATTTACAGTGAAGTGGTCAGTTATCCTGATTGAAATTCGCAATACCTCGCACACTTGGACTTACTTGAGATAGCTTCACCGCTGTTATTGTATCCAGGGGCTAATGGAACACAAAGCACAGTATCATAGTTTGTCACACGTTGTTTATTGCACTATTCGCGAAGAATGACACTCGTTGATCAAGTTTCTGGAGTGGTAGTGAGTGAGTGCAGACGCGGCAACGGTCTGACACAAACTGAGCGCTGAGCGTGCTGCGACTGCGATGCTTTCGGCATGTGAAACACACTGCACTGCACAGCTTCCATTAAGGGGATTTAGTTCGTCTCGGAGTATTGCAACTTTTCAGGGACGTTCGATATTATTTTACTCGTAGATGAGGCGGGTAGTTGGTAGGTACCTAACCCTACTAATATTATAGATGTGAAAGTTTGTAAGAAAACGAGTAGGTATGTTTGTTCCTCGTTCACGAACCGATTGCGGCGAAACTTGGTAGGTATGCAGATAGGTATTAATACATAGACTACCTTTGTCCCGATATCCCTGCGGGATCGGGACTTGTGCGGTTGAAACCGCGAGGCGCAGGTAGTACTTGAATATTGCGAATAATTATCTACTGTGCTACTCAAAAATAAGCTGTAATTTACGATTTTAAACTTATATAAATGGTTGTTTTCAAATTTAAACATGGTTATTTAATAATATTTGAATATTTTAATCAATTTCAGCGTTTATGTAAACGTGATAGTAGGTACTTACTTAACGTTTATTTATGCGAAAGAACTCACACTAGGCCCTCTAATATTTCTCTAAGCTACATTTAAATTATTCGCTTCTGTATGCCTCCGGGTTAAAAATAACCCGCGAAATGGGTAACCAGAGCAGCCACGCGATTACTTAATCCGATAAAATTAGTTGACTGGCCACAAATGACCCAATGGCGTTTCTTGGTCTCTGAGGCCAAAATCCCCTTCGGCTAAGTCTTTTTCGTTCTGAACGGAAGAAATTATACAAAAATAAACAGTGAACTTAAGGGTACAGTCCTCGAGTTTTTTCGTTAGAATTGCTTTAGTTATAGAGTTAACTTAGCAAACAGACTTCAAAACACAATGTATTTGGTTCTAAACATTACAACTGTACCTAGCGTGCCGTAGCCGAGGACACGTTGCCGCGCAAGGCGAAGCGTCTCCATTTATCCTTTAGCCATTCCCAAAGTCCACTACTAACTAAACCAATCCCAATGAAAGAACTCGAGGACAGCACCCTGAAGTAACACTCATATTCGTCATAATAGCTACATAATAGATAAACCATACTAAATCAGTTTACACAATGCGTGCTTTTTTTTCCCGTGAATTGACCATTATTGTTAAAGTTAGGTACCTTAGAGCTACCGAGTGGCCTCTATTGTTTAGTTTTAAAACATCTTATTATTTTTTTTTTTGTTGGACAATCTGATGAACATGCTGTTATGTTTTTTTTTAATTCTGCATTTGCCAGGATTTGATTCTGCAACCCCAACAAATCCGTTGTAGTGCGTGTACCACTTCCGCAACAGATACCCATCGGTGCGCGGTCAGCCGGGATTCGAACCCACGACCCTCAGAATGAAAGTTGGGTTATATACCACTAGATCAACACCGATACGCGCTTATAAGACTTTTTATGTAAAATCCCAGAATACGTATTACAAATTGGTTTTGTACAGTTCTAGTTACAAGTGTCGTTTGTGTCACTCAGTGATATTGTAGGGGAACGGAGTCCCTTGCGAGTCTTCAAGGAGTGAATAGGAGTGCTCACAAACAAAGTATTCATACAGTCGTATTCACAGACGACCGTATGCGTTGTTTAATGCTTTGTTGGGCTCTTGAATTACAATCAACACGTCATGCGTCATAATCATAAGCGAAAATGTGACACAAGTCCACCCATAGGGTCGTTCGTTTGTGGCTGTTAGACGTACCTAATCGTTTCATTGGCGTAGTAAAATCTCGTGTCACAATTTTTTGTGTGTTTCAATGAGTTTTTTTTTGTGAAATAATTACACATTAAAAACCGGAATGGGATTATGTTATGGGGAGGAAAAGCAGCTTTCTTTTTACGTTCGTTGTATTGAGAATTACATAGGTACGTGGACTTCGCCCGTGCATGTACAAAAATAAAAATAAAAGAAAAACAAACAAAACATAATTTCTTAAAATTTATTTTCTATGCAACATAAAAAAATATTCATCATAGTTAGAATAAATTACAGATACTTAACGCGAACTAAACCGTAAATTATTATAATTCGTGAAGAGAAACGTTCGCGAGTCGTGTAGTTACACCGTAGGTACGCCTTGTACGGTGGTACATTACTATGGCAACGTTACACGTTCAATACACCGTCAGTTCAGTGCATCAGTCTGACAAGAATGATCGTTTAACTCACGGACTGATGATCCAGACTGTTGAAAAGTTATTTTTTACACACGGTAGATGGGCCTTTGACCACTATCACATCTGATAGTAAGTGGTAATATTGACTAAGACGTAGCACGCTCGTCTAGAAGAAGGAAGACGGCAATGGAACAAGATCCGACCCGTCTTCCTTAGTGGCTGCACCGGGCAACGTATCGAAACACGGACGATTCTTCATCAAAACTGTCATGACTGACATGAGAATGAAAGTTTTGAGTTGACACTCAATCCAGACAGATAGACCAAACTGACGGCAGACTGACCGTGTAACTTTGCTCTACAATATTACAATTTTCAAGAAAAACGCAACCTAATTAGACTAATTAATTAACGAAATAGTCACATTTTTTTATTTTAAATTTCAAAATTCACAAAAGCTTGCTTAGCAATAATTTTATAATATTCTTGCTTGAAACAGATAGCAAGAGATTATAACGTACCTTTATTTCTACTAACAATATAAATGCGAAAGTTTGTGACTAGAGTCTTGAAATCAAACAGACTGAAAATACGTTTTAACCCGATATTACTATAAAAATACGGGCTTTATGCGGGTAAACCTTTTAGCCATAGATCATCAAAAATAATCTATCCGTTGTCATTTAATAATATTAACTCTAGTAACATCTTAGTATGTGCTGAGTTGTCTGTTAAAATTAGAAGCCCTTGTCCACTTTCGCATTTATAATAGTTAAGTTGAGACTAAATTAATGTATAAGTAGTAAAACACATCGAAATGTAAAATAGTAACTAAGTGTCTTCACATCGCACTAGAGGGCGCTACTGGCGAGAGCTCGCGGTAGCTCCCTCTCGCTCCCGTCTATCTAGCTACCTCGCTCTCTCTCGTGAGGAGCGCCCGACCGTTTGCGACTTGATTATAGAATCGTGTTGCCTTTAGATTTCAGAGCTGAATTAAAATGGGTCAGTGAAATAAGTCAGTGCAATATAATTTCGACAAAAGTCAGTAATTAATTTAGGAAACTCTGAGGCACTGACTTGTATCACTGACCCAAGGTAAATAAGCTCTCACAGTACAGTGTTTCGACTGTGGTACACTATAAATGCGAAACGTTGTGCTCACATGAAAATTACATTTTCATTTAAAACTTTTAAGGCAAGTTTTAGGTACGTAAATAAATTTGAACACACTGTATAATTCTAAGAATTTTGGGGGAAAGGCAGTGAGGGACAGTACCCACTGGCTCGCGCGCGAGGGAGTCACCGACTACGCTCGCGAGCGAGGCGGCGGAGTACGTATAACAATGTATAAACGACGTTCAGAACCGCAACAACCATCGCAAGGGGCACGAAGTGTCAACAGTACGGTATAAGAAGCGAAAACAGATAATCGAACAAGGCTCCTACGTTATTAATTAATCAATATATAAATTCTTACTAGACAAATAGACGATAAAGACTCCTTAACAAATAACTTAAGGGGGTTGCGATAACAGTGCCATCAAATATAATATGCGATGTAAGGTACCAATAGTCGGTGTGATGTAAGCTCGGGGCGATCCACGCCGGGGCTCGGGACTATAGCATACGGTACACGACAAGTAAGACAGAGAGAGACGATCGCCGACTAGTGGCGCCATCTCGCGGACAATCACAGTTTTATAAACAATGTTCAGATTACATCCGACCGCCGGCGCGAGGCCACGCGTCGCCGACCTCTCCGCAATAAATAATATAATATTAAAGAAACAACAGTGGTTATACCGCGTGGAATGCATCGTTGAATGAACCCGACACCTTTCAGGCGACATGTACACGCGACACGCGTCACGCGTCGGTACATATTGGAATAAGAATAGCGACTGACGACAATACATACAGTAAACCTAACGAGAGAACACGATTAGATGCCGAAAGCGAACGCGTTAGCTGCCTAACATTAGTTAACACGAAACCCTAGCCTTAAACACCTAGATCAGAGATAAAATACGACGTTTGTCGTCAGTACTCGTACATTCGGCACGAAGTGACACGTACGCGATCGATAACGAACACAATCAGATTGAAAGGGTGCGAACGATAATAATACCAAATATAATGTTTGAATATACACGAAAGCCTATCATAAGAGGTCTTACAGCTACAGAGAGACGATAATATTCAGATTCGAGATTGGATCGAGATTCCTTCGAGACGCGACGACCGACACAATGAACAAGACGGTCGCGTCCATACGTCACTCACTAAACATCAGAAACACACTACACGGAAACGACACGACATCAACAGCAAGATGTGCAATCAGAGACTCATCCGGACACCGAACGATTATACAGACTTTACTTTAATTACGTTAATATTTGAACGAGAAAAACTATTGCATATTGATATATGAACGACTAAGTTTGTGAATGCAGTGTGATCTGACTACATACTACGTAACGTTACGTACAGCGTACAGCGTACAGTACACCACTCGACTTCCCCCTCCCCCCCCCCTTCCGCCAGCACCATCCGGCGGCGGCCGGACCGCGACAGTATCAAAAATATACATTTAATATATTACACTAATCGCCATTGCACGAAATGACTTAGGTATACATTGCCCCGCCCATTTTACACGTATTTTTTCACTATCTCCGCGAATGGTATTAGTTTTAATAATTGCTCAAGCTTAAACATCGCTAAATTTGTATAAATATAAGTTATACATCGTTAGAATTGACACGAAAGATATTCGAATATGAAAATAATGTAGTAATGGTCCGCGCGGTGAAGGTACTCGGTTCGATATAGGATAAAGTACAAAAATAAATAGCGAAGATATTTGGGATTTGATCGGTAGAATACTTTC
>OY292396.1:32952907-33011447 GCA_958496205.1 Idaea biselata
GATTTTGGCTCTGCAGCCCTAGAGATTTTGACCCTGCAGTCTAGAGATTTTGACCATGCAGCTTAACAGATTTTAACCCTGCAGCCCCACAGATTTTGGCTCTGCAGCCTTAGAGATTTTGACCCAGCAGCCTTAACAGATTTTGACCCTGCAGCCTTAGAGATTTTGACCCTGCAGCCTTAACAGAGTTTGACCCTGCAGCCTTAACAGATTTTGACCCTGCAGCCTTACAGATTTTGACCCTGCTGCCTTACAGATTATGAACCTGCAGCCTTACAGCTGTTGACCCTATAGCGAAATCTAGAAGAGTATGACTATGGCATCTTCTGCCCATAATAAAAGGCGATCGAAACGGTATCTAGGGGTAGGTCTTGAACCATATCGTCACTTACCATCGATGGTGAGATAGATGGGTCTTGAACCATATCGTCACTTACCATCGATGGTGAGATAGATGGGTCTTGAACCATATCGTCACTTACCATCGATGGTGAGATAGATGGTCAAACGCTCAATTATCGATTAAACAAAACCGATCTACACAGGGGAGAAGGAGAAACTATATAACTTACCTTTAGTACTCTGCTCCACGTAATAAGGCTCCCCTTCCCCAGCTTTAGTTTTTGCGCGAATCTCAACCCTGTACTTCGTATCGGGTTCCAACCCCGCGAGCTTTGCGCGGTCGAATTTCGGATCGATCTCCTTTTTCCTCTCCTGCAGCGGTCCCAGCGCAGTTCCTGTCACCTTCTGGTAGTACACCTTGTAGCCAGTCAGGACTCCATTCTCGTCGATAGGCCGGTCCCAACGGAGCAACATAGCTGACGAACCAATCGGGTAAGCTTCGAAAGACTTGACAGTTCCAGGTTTTCCTTCCGGGGTGACGAAGCTTAACGTGTCGCTCGGGGGACCGTTGAAACGACCGTTGTAAGCGAGAATGCGAGCGTTGTTCTTCTTGAAGGGCTTGAATTTGGTGACCAAAGCGCTGGTTGCGTCAGCCTTGACCAGGATCTCCTTTAACCTGTCTTCTTCACCGTCAACCCAGGTTTGGATTTTATACCCCTTGAAATGTCCTTGGACCGATTCTGGTGGGACCGGACTCCAGTTGAGCAAGGCAGTGGTTCCGGAGGTGACCTGCTCCAGCGTGAAGTTGGCGGGGGCGGCGCGGGGCACGTCCTCGCCCGACCAGCCCAGCACCTCGACGGGCGTGACGTTGGCCGTGCCCTTGAAGTTGACGGCGGTGACCTTGAGGCGGTAGGGCTGGAAGGTGGGCGTGCCGGGCACCAGCAGCTCGGTCTGCCGCCAGTCCGGCACCTGCTCGTCGCTCCAGCCCTGCCCCGTGATGTTGCGCCGCCACGCCACGTGGTAGTAGAACCCGGGCCCGTTGTGCTCGATTTGGGGCATTTTCTGGAACATTACCCAACTTCAATGATAGGAATGAACCACAATGACCGAATACTGAAACTCTACTTCAAATTTGAGGGCATCTTTAACATTAAAGTAGGTAGCTCCTACACTTAAAAACTCCCTAATTTTAAATTTCGAAGTTGCCTAATTATTTAGGTAGCCCTTAAATTCGTGGCTTTTAAACGCCACAAACCAGCTAACAGCCGAATACAGAAATGTGTTTATGTATTTAGCTGTAAGCTAAAAAGAGTCGTTAATATTTACCCGTCAACCTGAAAGCCATAGTAGTATAATGGCTCGGGAACATGCATCGCATAAACAGCTTAGAGAACAAACGCCCTGCCCCTTGACGTTGTCGGGGTTCTTGTGCGGCACGTCGGGCTGCGTGGTGCACACGTCGGAGTGGCCGCTGGGCGCGGAGGGGATCTATAAGGTGTGTAGTTACCGTCCAGGAGATGAGCATGTTGTTGGGCGCGGTGCCCTCCCCCTTGACGTTGTCGGGGTTCTTGTGCGGCACGTCGGGCTGCGTGGTGCACACGTCGGAGTGGCCGCTGGGCGCGGAGGGGATCTATAAGGTGTGTAGTTACCGTCCAGGAGATGAGCATGTTGTTGGGCGCGGTGCCCTCCCCCTTGACGTTGTCGGGGTTCTTGTGCGGCACGTCGGGCTGCGTGGTGCACACGTCGGAGTGGCCGCTGGGCGCGGAGGGGATCTATAAGGTGTGTAGTTACCGTCCAGGAGATGAGCATGTTGTTGGGCGCGGTGCCCTCCCCCTTGACGTTGTCGGGGTTCTTGTGCGGCACGTCGGGCTGCGTGGTGCACACGTCGGAGTGGCCGCTGGGCGCGGAGGGGATCTATAAGGTGTGTAGTTACCGTCCAGGAGATGAGCATGTTGTTGGGCGCGGTGCCCTCCCCCTTGACGTTGTCGGGGTTCTTGTGCGGCACGTCGGGCTGCGTGGTGCACACGTCGGAGTGGCCGCTGGGCGCGGAGGGGATCTATAAGGTGTGTAGTTACCGTCCAGGAGATGAGCATGTTGTTGGGCGCGGTGCCCTCCCCCTTGACGTTGTCGGGGTTCTTGTGCGGCACGTCGGGCTGCGTGGTGCACACGTCGGAGTGGCCGCTGGGCGCGGAGGGGATCTATAAGGTGTGTAGTTACCGTCCAGGAGATGAGCATGTTGTTGGGCGCGGTGCCCTCCCCCTTGACGTTGTCGGGGTTCTTGTGCGGCACGTCGGGCTGCGTGGTGCACACGTCGGAGTGGCCGCTGGGCGCGGAGGGGATCTATAAGGTGTGTAGTTACCGTCCAGGAGATGAGCATGTTGTTGGGCGCGGTGCCCTCCCCCTTGACGTTGTCGGGGTTCTTGTGCGGCACGTCGGGCTGCGTGGTGCACACGTCGGAGTGGCCGCTGGGCGCGGAGGGGATCTATAAGGTGTGTAGTTACCGTCCAGGAGATGAGCATGTTGTTGGGCGCGGTGCCCTCCCCCTTGACGTTGTCGGGGTTCTTGTGCGGCACGTCGGGCTGCGTGGTGCACACGTCGGAGTGGCCGCTGGGCGCGGAGGGGATCTATAAGGTGTGTAGTTACCGTCCAGGAGATGAGCATGTTGTTGGGCGCGGTGCCCTCCCCCTTGACGTTGTCGGGGTTCTTGTGCGGCACGTCGGGCTGCGTGGTGCACACGTCGGAGTGGCCGCTGGGCGCGGAGGGGCCGATCTTGTTCCACGCCAGCACGCGGAACGTGTAGTTGGCGTACGGCGACAGCGGCGTGGCCCAGGTCGAGTCGATGGCGGGCACGTGCGAGGCTGCGGCCGCCCAGGTGTCCGGCGTGAATGTCGTGTTGTACTGGGGGGCAAGGAGATTAGGCCAACTTAAGTTCGCACTAAGCCTCATAACTGGGCCATTGTACGTGATTTTAGCTGTAAGACGCCACGGGTTCCTACTTCGGATTGACGAATGTCACATGCCTTCGGACCGTGGTGAATCCTAGGACATGTCAGTTTCCTAACGATGTTTTCCTTCACCGTAAGAGCGATGTTATTAGCGCACATAACTTTTTCTTAAAGAAAAAGACATTGGTGCGCGGTCGACCTGGATTCGAACCCATGACTCTCGGAATGAAAATCGGGGAATCTACCATTAGACCAACACCGCTCTTGAAGGCTATGAAGGTTTCCTTCTTCACGTCTGACGGCTTTCGACAATGATAAGTCATATCCGTGCTTCGGAAGACACGTTAAGCAGTCGGTTCCTTCGTTAGGTCAAGTTAGGCCTTAGGGTGAACTGAAAACTATAACACTAGGTACGCCACATCGATACATGAAAAAAATAAGAAGACAGTAATAGGCAAGTGCTAACCTGTATAGAGAATCTGAGTATAGGCGCCCGGTTGTCTCCCATGGAATGCCAGCGGAGGGTGGCCGTCTTCTCGCCGCACTCGATGCCGTCTAGCGCCGGGGGATTCGGCTTGTCTGGGGACAAACAGTTGGTTAACAAACACGGTAGCACCCAGCAGTGGAGGTATACTCAGCGCCGGATCCGAAACCGACGATGGAAATGACCGTCTCTGTCATTGTCATATTGAGTCAAGACAGAGATACATTTCCGATCTTCGGTGTCGGACCAATACCCCCTCAAGAGTCTCGTTGCGTTGGTCAACAAACACATGGGTGGTACAAGTGGAAGTGGAGTGTCCTTGCGTTGGTACTTACCCTGCACGGTGAGCGTGGCCTGCGCGCGCGCCTCGTCGATGACGGTGCGCGCGATGCAGGTGTACTGTACTTACCCTGCACGGTGAGCGTGGCCTGCGCGCGCGCCTCGTCGATGGCGGTGCGCGCGATGCAGGTGTACTGTACTTACCCTGCACGGTGAGCGTGGCCTGCGCGCGCGCCTCGTCGATGGCGGTGCGCGCGATGCAGGTGTACTGTACTTACCCTGCACGGTGAGCGTGGCCTGCGCGCGCGCCTCGTCGATGGCGGTGCGCGCGATGCAGGTGTACTGTACTTACCCTGCACGGTGAGCGTGGCCTGCGCGCGCGCCTCGTCGATGGCGGTGCGCGCGATGCAGGTGTACTGTACTTACCCTGCACGGTGAGCGTGGCCTGCGCGCGCGCCTCGTCGATGGCGGTGCGCGCGATGCAGGTGTACTGTACTTACCCTGCACGGTGAGCGTGGCCTGCGCGCGCGCCTCGTCGATGGCGGTGCGCGCGATGCAGGTGTACTGTACTTACCCTGCACGGTGAGCGTGGCCTGCGCGCGCGCCTCGTCGATGGCGGTGCGCGCGATGCAGGTGTACTGTACTTACCCTGCACGGTGAGCGTGGCCTGCGCGCGCGCCTCGTCGATGGCGGTGCGCGCGATGCAGGTGTACTGTACTTACCCTGCACGGTGAGCGTGGCCTGCGCGCGCGCCTCGTCGATGGCGGTGCGCGCGATGCAGGTGTACTGTACTTACCCTGCACGGTGAGCGTGGCCTGCGCGCGCGCCTCGTCGATGGCGGTGCGCGCGATGCAGGTGTACTGTACTTACCCTGCACGGTGAGCGTGGCCTGCGCGCGCGCCTCGTCGATGGCGGTGCGCGCGATGCAGGTGTACTGTACTTACCCTGCACGGTGAGCGTGGCCTGCGCGCGCGCCTCGTCGATGGCGGTGCGCGCGATGCAGGTGTACTGTACTTACCCTGCACGGTGAGCGTGGCCTGCGCGCGCGCCTCGTCGATGGCGGTGCGCGCGATGCAGGTGTACTGTACTTACCCTGCACGGTGAGCGTGGCCTGCGCGCGCGCCTCGTCGATGGCGGTGCGCGCGATGCAGGTGTACTCGCCGGAGTCCAGCTCCGTGGTGTCGCTGATCAGCAGCGAGTAGTCGTTGGTCATGCGGAAGCGCGGCTGCGCGTCGAAGTCCAGCGGCTGCGGGGTATACAACATATAGCTGAATGTACGGACTAATGGAGCTCGTTCCACGTGTCGGATGTCGTGCGACTATTCATCGGATGTTCTAGTGGCAAAATATTTTATATCATGAAGCTCTTACACATCTGTTTGTCAAGAAAGCACATCAATTTTATTTCTTGTCAGCGCCGAGAAGAAGTGCCGTATGTTTGCTATTAACAACAAATAATCGCACCAAATCTCAGCGCGAGTAGCAGTGGTACTTACTCACGCTGAGATCCAGTGCGATTATGAGTGAATAAAAGCTTGGTCTTCTTCCATCGCATTAAGTCGCCTTGTCTTCTCTCCAGCTCCATTCGACAACTAACAAATGTGACAAGAGAGGGTATACAATTCAGAGAGCAATGGTCTGATACGGAAGGTCGGAAACGTATCTCCGTCTCGCTTAACGTGATTCAATATGACAGTGTCAGGAATAATCATTTCCATCAACGATGTCCGGTTAGGGCTGTGTGTGACCAGTGAGGATATGCATACCCCGATCCAACACCGATGATAGAAATGACTGTCTGTCGCATTGAATCGCTCTGAGCAACAGGGGATACATTTCCGACCTTCAGTGTAGATCCTCGGTCGGGTGGGTACTGGGTACTGGGTACCTGTCCGTCACTGAGCCAGATGATCTCGAGGCGCAGCGAGTCGTCCGCGTTGGCGTTGCAGCGGAAGGTGGCCGATGAGCCCGCCGCCACCTCGTAGTGCTCCGGCTTGTCCGTTATCACGGTGCGCTCTGGGCAGGGAATGGCACGGGTTACTTGCGAATTCAGGATCTCAGGGTGGTGGGACAATGAAGTTTGCAGTTACTGCACAACTTGATAATGATAATTACCAAGTTATGCACTAACTGCAAACTTCATTGCTTTTTTGTAATTTTTGTTGATTACTTAACAGAAAATGGATAAATTTCAACATTTCGTCTAATTTCATGACACTAAAATGATATACCTCATGAAGGTGAAAATTATGTGTTCTTCTTCAGGAAGTATTTAATTTTTTCAAATCGACGCGATAGTTTGTTTGCGTCCAATAAGCGTAGAGCTAAACTGTTCAAAATTTAGGAGTGGGTAAATCTGCAGGGCGCATTCATTCAGAAACCTTGCTCTAACGGAATCCACCAGAGCCGGGTGTGTTGTACCTACAGGGTATAAGCTATAGCATGTCTTACTCTTGACAGTGAGCGAGCCGAAGGCGGACTTCTCTCCGAACTTGTTCTTGGCGTAGCACTGGTAGGTGCCGACGTCCGTGTACGACACGTCGCGGATCACGAGGTCTCCCACAGACGTTATGTTGTACCTACACACACAAATACCTATCTTTAACATCAATAGTCATTTGACTATTAACTATTATCTGCGCGCGATGAGAATGGGATGCAACCTTTTGGAAGTGTGACGCGAGCGGTCCGCTGGCCAGCCGTAGCGTCGGCAAATTTGCGTTGAAGCTTTCTTAAGAACGTGGCGACTCTGACCATTTCCATACAAACTTAATACCAAAATAAATTATGAAAAATTTAGTTTCTACCTTAATATCGATATTATTAGGATTAAGATTTTACTTTTAAAGGGTCCCCACCGCAAGGTTTTCTAAAATATTCATTCACATTCAAATAAAACGGAGAAACATTTTTCATGGTCAGAGTAGCCGCGTTCTTTAGCTCTTGTCATTCTTAATTTTCTTTGACAAGGTTGCATCGGACTTTCGGCGGGAAAGCGGAGACAACGTGTCGTGCTCCACTTTTATTTTCGTTAAACTATGTTGTGAACTCGGTTAAATTGCGTAATTTTGGTGGAATCTTATTCAATTTAGTTCCGTGAATGTGCACAAGTGTAGTGAAAACAAAATTGAGTGTTAAACATGGACTTTCCGTCGTTCGCGCCGAAGCTCCTTGAAGGTTATAGTAAAGTTGCCACCGCTTTACCATAGCCCCTGACTTAAAACTATAGGCCCGATCGGGCTAATTTCACGCAAAATACTTGATACTGGCAAGATGTACAAGATGTACGACGCCAAAACTATAATAAGAAAGAAGAAACTTGAAATATTCTAAAACTTGACCCTGGCTATTCCAAATTGGCCATATCGGTCTCAGACCGAAATAAATAAATAAAAGGTTGCAACCCATTCTCATCGCTCGCGAATTATACATATAAGATTTTGTCACACCGGAAATCGAACCGACTGTGATTCGAAAAATTATTATATTGTCGTTTTTGTTGCCAAAATTGACAGTCGATCGTAAATATCATATATCTCTAACCACTGAACTCCATAACCAGTGTCTCTAACAAACATTTCATGAATTTTTTTTCTGTTTTCGCGATGTTATACCTATTGAAATTAAAGACATTAAAAAATTAAAACATATTACAAGCCTCACAAGAAGATCCAACAATTGTTAAGACCTGTCAAGTGTAACATACCCTTGGAGTAACTTCCATCTAAATTTTACAAATAAATAGCACTAGTCAGTCAATATTTTACTTATACTGATAAAATTTTGTAAATGAACGATCTTAGTTCAATGCTGGGCATCTAAGATTTGAAATTCAAATTAATGTTTTGTTATCTTGTAATCGCCAATTGTTTGATTTTACGCTTGCGTACTACATCTTACGTCCTTCATTAACACATCTGAAATTCGCTAGCGCTATCCCTGTCACGCAATTGGGGTTTTTGGGCCCTTAAATATAAATATTTATAGTTTTATGATTTTTTCGATACCGGTATCCTGTAGTGTATGTACCCAGTTAGCACTGTAAGCATGTATCCTAATTAAGAAGCGAGCTATATTGTATCATTAATTTCAATTAGAATAAATCATATCTTCAGTCAACACAGTCGTTTACTTGGTCCCACCTTATATGGCGACCCTGCCCGCGTTCGCGTTTGGCTAGTGCATTCCATTGCCCAAATACGAACAATGAACTTTGTACCAGTGACTTTATAATTAAACATCATAACTAAGTGAAAGATAATAAAAATGAAAGATTAAATTAGTGAATAGTTTCACGAAAAATACAATATTATATATTATCTACCTACAAAACGTAATTTGTGAAAATGGGGAAAACAGTTTCTAAAAAAAAAGAGGAGGTGATAATCGCCCAAAATGCAGCCGGAGGAAGTAACACCGCTAATGCAGACCAGCTCATGGTACACGTCAGCACCACAAATATCCTGCTGGGAGTCATCTGCGCCGTGATCATCTTGGGAGTCTTATATATGCTACATCGCTATTATAAGAATTGTCATAACGAGTGGATACAAAGGGAGATGAATAACTTTTCCCTACGTTATTCGTTACGCCGCCCGCGCCGCCCTGCACCAGCTACACCCGAAGTTGTCTAACTGCATGTGATTTAGGATTTTGTATTTTTCCATCAAGAAAAAAAAGTGTAGTGAAAGTGAGTGGAAAAGTTAGTAAAATGTGAAATTTATAAGAGAAAACTGACTTATTAGCGACTATTTAGAGACTTTAAAATAGAACGTAATTTCCCCACATACATTTAATATGATGATCATAATTAATACATCAGGTGAGTTTAACTATTATTTAATCGAGTAAAAAAAATATTTTTGTTATGGCCTTACGACTAAAAGAATTACATGAGAACATAAAATCAATTAAAGAAAATCTTGTTAAGCTCGGACCAACACGTAGAACTGAAAAAATAAGAGAAGAAAAACTAACTTTGACGAATTTATTGTATGACGAGTATTATAAAGTAAAGGAAATAATTGAAAAGGAAATTTCTGAGGGAAAAATTAAGACCTCTGATATAGAAAATATAGAAAATTTTATTAGTAACATTAAAACATATTACAAAAAAATTACGGAATTATGTAAAGAAACTAGAGTAGAGACCAAGACAGAAAACATGGAGCGTTTTGACTTAAAAACCGCGGTATCCTTATTACCATTAATGAATGACGACGAAAAGGTTACAAAACAATTAATCTCTAATATTGAAATGTACGATCAAATGATAGAAAATAATGGAAAGCAATCATTGATTACTTTTGTGTTAAAATCGAGATTGTCGGAGAGCGCTAAACTGCGTATGTCCGAAACTTATTCGTCTGTTTCAGAGCTATTAACAGATATGAGGCAGTATCTTTTGTCAAAAAAATCTGATACTACTATTCAGAAAAGACTGCAGCTCGCGAAGCAAAACAGGATGGGTATCGAGGATTATGGTAAGCATATAGAGGAGATGTTTGTCGATTTGACTATTTCTCAAGCCAATGGCGATCAAAGTAAATATGACGTGCTAAAGCCTATCAATGAGAAAAATGCGACTAAAATATTTTCCGATGGCTTAAGAAATAATCGGACAAGTATTATTGTAGCTTCTAGGAACTATAAATCACTGAAGGAGGCAATTCAAGGAGCGCTGGATGAAGAGTTACACTCAACGGGAACACAGGATTCACAAGGCCAGGTATTGTCATATCATCGAGGAAGAGGTAGGTCGAATTTCCATAATAATAGAAATTTCCATCAGAGAGGCCGAAATTCGTACACAGCGCGTAGTTCGTTTGGAGGCCAGTCGAGAGGACGTGGAACATACAACAACGCCAATTTGTACCAAAATAATCGATTCGAGAACAATTCGAGAAACCAGACTCATGGTAGGGGACATGGTCGATTTTATACTAGAGGCAATAACAATCGTGGATTTAGTTGGCAAAACAGTGGTCATCAGGTAAACGTAGCGCAATCAAACAATGAAGAACAAAATTCTAGCACAAATCAACAAACAGAAACTCATAATTTGTTTTTTCGGGCATAATCATTTTAATAATAATTGTAACAATCTAAGTTCGGTTACATTTTACATATCAGACGTACCTTACACTTGGCTAATTGACACCGGTGCCTCATTGTCGGTTGTCAAGCTCGACGTTTTGGTCAAGCATTGCATTCCATACCATATAGAGAGAATCCGAATAAAAGGTATAGGTGGATATGTTTATTCAGAGGGATATTTATTTTTAAAACTTTGCTCAGGTGATAAAGAATTTCTACAAAAATTTTACATTTTCAAAGAGTTGCCATGTCGCACAAATGGTATATTAGGTTTAGATTTTTTCCGGAAATTTCAATGTAACATTGACTATGAACACAACTTGTTGAAATTAAAAAATGAAACAACAAATAACACAGTTGTACTACCTTTAAATACCGGTCAGCTAGGAATTAACTTTATAACGATACCATCACGAAGCGAATCAATCCATTACGTAAAAACGCATTTGACATACGATAGCGTAATACATCCAAAAGAATTAGGTGACGGAATATTTTTGGGAAGTACTTTAGTGACCCCTACTAATGGACAAATTCCAATAAAAATATTGAATACACGAGACCAAGATTTTCAATTAAGTTATTTTAGTATAGAACATTCCGATTTAGAAAATTATAACATTTGTACATTTGAGAAAGAAGTAGTGTAGTAACTTCAGTCAGAGTAAAAAAAATATTTTCTATTTTAAAATTAAATCATTTGAATCGAGAGGAACAAATTAGCATAGAAAATATTTGTGCCAAATATTCAGACGTGTTCTTTGTAGAAGGAGATAAGTTAGGAGTTACGAATTTATATGAACAGTCTATACAGATTAAAGATAATGTCGTTCCATCGTATGTAAAACAATATAGATTGCCGCATAGTCAGAAATCAGAAATAAACAGACAAATTAAGAGAATGATAGAGGATGATATAATAGAAGAAAGCCAGAGTGAATGGTCTAGCCCTGTACTTTTAGTACCTAAGAAAGCAGATAGTATGAGCGAAAAGAAATGGCGTCTTGTGATTGATTACCGAAAGTTGAATGAAAGAATAAAGGATGATAAGTTCCCATTACCCAACATTGTAGAAATATTCGATTCATTGTCGGGAGCAGTTTATTTTTCTCATCTAGATCTTAGCCAAAGTTACTATCAATTAAAGCTAGAACCATCCAGTAGAAAATACACAGCATTCACGACTGATAGGCAGTATCAAATGAAAAGGCTACCAATGGGACTTAAGAGTTCCCCGAGTGCATTTAGTAGACTAATGACTGTAGCAATGTCAGGTTTAAACTATGATAAGTGTTTTGTATATTTAGATGATCTAATTTGCTTTGGAAGGAATCTAGAGCAACATAATAAAAACCTAATAGATATTTTTGAAAGATTACGTAAAGTTAATCTAAAAGTAAACCCTGAAAAATGTCAATTTCTAAAGAAAGAGCTATTATATTTAGGTCACGTAGTTTCCGATAAAGGTATTCAACCAGATCCAGGAAAAATAAGAGTAATTCAAAGTTATCCTATTCCAAAAAATCCAGATGATGTTAGACGTTTTGTTGCGTTTGCAAATTATTATAGGCGATTTATACAGAATTTTGCAGAAATAACATTACCTTTAAATAAACTTTGCCGTAAAAATAGTAATTTTGCATGGACAAATGAATGTGAGAATGCTTTTCGAAAATTACAACAATCACTAATAGAACCCCCAATATTGCAATACCCAAATTTTGCTGAAGATAATCAATACATTTTGTATACAGATGCATCTGGATTCGCAATTGGTTCAGTTTTGTGTAATAAAGATAACTTACCAGTGGCTTATGCCAGTCGTTCATTAAATAAAGCCGAATTAAATTACCCAACAATTGAAAAAGAACTGCTAGCAATGGTTTGGTCAGTTAAATACTTTAGACCATACCTTTACGGTAAAAAATTCAAATTTATGACAGACCACAAACCACTAGTTTATCTCTTTAGTATGAATAATCCAACAAGTAGATTAATGAAATTCAGATTGATTATGGAAGAATATGACTATACGATAGAATATGTGAAAGGAAAGAATAATTGTGCAGCAGATGCTTTATCGCGAATAGTACTAACATCAGATGATTTGAAAGAGATGAGCTTGAAAGTAGTGAATGTTATGACTAGGAGTATGGCAAGAAAGGAAAATGAGACAGTACGAGACAAAGACTTGGTCGATGATATTTCGACAGATCAACGGCCTGATCAACCGAAGATCGTAGAAGTACTTAAAAAACCAAGGAACTGTACGGAGTTAGTGGTACATCAGAATGGAAAAAGAATAAAAGTTGATGAAAAAACGGTACAAACAGATTGTTTTGCTTACTGTACAACTAAATCGATAATTTATATTAATCCGAATTCTCGATCATGTTCAGCGCGAGACGTTTTCGTGAGAGAGTTCGAGTTATTTTGTAGACGAAATAATGTAAGTGAAGTATGTATAATCAAGAAAGATGAAAATAAAAAATATATAAAATGGATATTAGATGAAGTAAAGAATAATAATAATAATACTGGGCTCAGGGTAAATGTACTTAAAGATACTATAGTGAAAATAAATGACGATGATAATAAAAAGGTTATACTTAACGACTTCCACATACTTCCAAGTAGTGGACATGCCGGTATGAGACGTATGCTAAATAATATAAAACGATATTATTATTGGAGTAATATGGACGAAGATGTAAGAAAGTTCGTAAAGAAGTGTGACAAGTGTCAAAAGCAGAAACATTCCTTACGTACTAAAGAACCTATGACAATAACGACTACTGCAGAGTCGGCTTTAAATAAGATTTTTTTAGATATTGTAGGACCACTAGATAAGGATTACTATAACTGTTCTTATATACTCACACTACAGTGCGAATTAAGTAAGTATGTAGAAGCATATCCACTAGAATCTAAGGATAGCGTAAGTGTAGCTAAGGCTTTTGTCGAAAATTTTATATTAAGATATGGAATACCGAGAGAAATAGCCACTGACCGAGGGACAGAATTCATCTCGACGACTATGAAAGAGGTATGTAAACTCTTGAATATTAATCAAATTTCTTCCACAGCATATCATCATGAATCAATAGGTTCGTTGGAGAATTCCCACAAATCATTGAATGCTTTCCTTAGAATACAATGTGATAATGATCCTAGATATTGGAGTAAATGGCTTCCGTTTTGGTCATTTTCATATAATACCTCTGTTCACACAGAAACGAAATACACGCCGTATGAACTTGTATTTGGTAGGCGATGTAGAATACCTAGTAATTTAATAAGCGATCATATAGATCCATTATATAATAGTGATAATTATCCTTTAGAACTTAAATATAGACTGCAACAAGCACAGCTTGAAGCTAAAAATAATTTACTAAAAAGTAAAGAAGTTAGAAAATGTACTTATGATACATATTTGAAACCAATTACTTATAAAGAAGGAGATTTGTTGCTTGTTAAAAATGAAATATGTAGTAAATTTGATAATGTTTATTTAGGACCTTATAAAGTTATATCAGATATGTCACCAAATGTAAAAATCAAGAAAAATGATAAAGAAGAAATTGTACACAAAAACAGAACAAAACCTTATTATTCATAAAAAAAAAAAACTACTTTGTATTTTTTATTTTTTTTTAAGAAGGGTCGTGTAGTGTATGTACAAAGTTAGCACTGTAAGCATGTATCCTAATTAAGAAGCGAGCTATATTGTATCATTAATTTCAATTAGAATAAATCATATCTTCAGTCAACACAGTCGTTTACTTGGTCCCACCTTATAATCCCATACTATTTGTAAAGCTTAGTCATGAAATTCATCATCACAATCTGCGGAGTGTAAAATAGAAGCTGATTCACGCAACCTTTATCCTACAACATTCTGCGTAAGATATAAATAATTAGATAACAAGGGAATATACCTAAAGGGAAACCTTTTTAAAAGGTCACTAAAACATTACTCGTTCGAGAAAATGTTGCTTATTTATAATTCAGAAAGATCCGGGGAAGATACGACGTCATTTCTAGGGTCTGTGAGGAACGTTCGTAACCGACGGAGTTATAAATATTTAGGCGAAAAAACTAGCCGAATATTATTATGTTCCACGTTTCGATGTATATTATGGTAATATATTGGTACATTGGCATATATTGCCGTCGCTTTAAGGGGTCTGACCGCGTATTTGTACAATTTTTAATATTATAAAATGTGTGCCCTTAAGTGCGCTATTAACATCGGTCTAACGGTGAAGGAATACATCGTGAGGCCATGGCTTAGTTAGTTCCGGACAGATTCTTCTGACTCTGGGCATGGCAGACTAGGCTGGAACGAGTATAAGTTGGCATGGCGTGTTTACGTACTGGGCAAGACTACTACACCTAACAATGTCCCGGGCACTACACTGCACTGTATAAATCATCTAAAATTAGATGAAAGTATAAAATGTATACTGACTTGCCACCGGTGACGTCGACGTCATTCTTCATCCACTTGACGATGGGCCGCGGGGCTCCGAAGACCCTGCACTTGAGCACGGCCTCCGAGCCCTCAACCTTCGTCAGGTTCTCGGGACCTTCCTTTATTTCGGGCGGGATCGCTGAAATTGTCACAAACAGATATTGTTATTATTCGCTTTATGATGTTGAGATATTGTTGTTGGTGTTATAGAACTTAGGAAGATGAGGCTTGATTGATCTGGATTCAGACCCTGCAACACCTCCTCGTATCCAGCCTTGGCTAACCTGATGTCAGTCATTGAAAGTGCCAATGACCTAGACGCATACTGGAGTGGCGTAATTCCGAGCTAGCTTAATTTGATATGTGCCATCGACACGATAAAGAAGAAGAACTGATGTCATTGTACATTGGGTGAGATTGAAGAGATATTGTAATAGGCGAATCATTTACGTTACAAGGATATGGAATGCAATCCAATGAATGTCAAGGCGTTATACACTGATTGGCGTATTTCATTATTTATCTCCATTCACGTGATTATCTTCTGACTACCTTAAGAGAAGTTCAATAGGTCATTGCAGAATTACTCTACAATCATAATTTAACAATCGTTGACTGTAACATAATAAATAGCAATTCATTTCTTTCAGATTTGACCTTCTCATTACTCCAGACACTTGACTTAACGATCATTTAACGAAATAATGGGTATTGTATTACTCATGTTGATGTCCACCCAGCTCCTGTGGGACGGGGGGTTAAGAAGTCATCACTCTGTGTCCGGATGAACGTCAATTATCCGGCATTATCTCATTAATCTGGGGCTCAATGCCACACATTTCCATTATCAAGACGGATCAGGCTATTATATCTCAAACGGTTCTATATTATTCAAGACCCAGTACACTTCGGAAAATGTAATTTAGTACGAAATTTTCCATGTAATAATTCAGGATAGGAAATTCCATTTATTTTCAGAAAAGAGGACAAGAATAGAACGCCCAATTTAAACTCGGTTATTGAGTTGATGAGATCGATCGAAGCTTAAGCCAATTAAATTGGAATCAATACCTGAAGGGTCGGATGGTTACTTAATATAGAAATTAGACGAGTCTATTTATGAAGACTACAAATCACGCAGCAGACAAACGGGAGATACAGTAATTGGGCACTGGACAATCTACGTGTTTCGTAGATTCGAATGTGGGCGTGCGAATGTATGTTACATTGTACACACACCAGGATGTGTCCAATATCCTAGACAAGCCGTCCTCCTGTCGGGTACAGAATAACTGACGACGTGAAATGTTGAAATAGCCCTCAAAACGAATAAGAATATTGTGCTTAACGCCTCGTGAAATGCAGGTGGAATGCCTGTGATTAAAATCTTTGTAAATCTATAGACAAGTCGACGATAGCATTTTTATCAAGGAATTTTAATCAAGTCTAGGAACTGGTCATGGTCGTTTAGGTATTCTTAAGTGAGCAATTAAATCAGCTGTGAAATGACTTAATGTTGAATACAACTTGTATATCATACGTCTGAATATATCTCTAACTATAGATAAGTCAACAACTCACACCGAAATGACCCTTCGAAATTTACTCTCAAATTATAACAGTAATAATCGAAGTGAACACTGTTTTTGCTCAGTACGAACTACGAATCAATGACATGATTCAACCATTATTTACTATGACCTAGCCATATTGGATAATTACGGCACGGGACTAGGAAAAAATAAATCATAAATCTGTTAAGATAAAAGCATTGCACCAGTTGATATTTATTCGAAAGTTGCGTTTGGGAACGCAATAAGGAAAATGACCATTAGGAATTGAAGGGTGTAAATTTGGAGATCCCCCGCAGATACGGCATAATTAATTGATGCAAGGGAGAATTTATTACTCGTTTATGAAATAACAAATATGGGACTTTTTCTTTTAAAACAGTTGGTATATTTGGTATTGGGATTTATAGCGTGTGAGATTATTTACGACAATTCTTTTCATTGCTTTCAACGGCATCGTAACTAGAACTACTGTACTACTCCGCTAGTAACTGCCGTGCGCTTCATAAACCCATAACTTTTACCGAGTCATAACATTAGCTATAGCAACATTTTATTGTACGATATACCTACGAGCTATCTCAGGGCGGACAAATCTAATAGAGTAATAATATCCGCCCTCATTCCACCCTGCAAGTAAATATTTGTGGACATCCCTGACTCACCACTCTCGCCCTAGGTTATCGAACTTGGCTACCGAAAAAACCCGATATAAGGTTACAATGTGACAAGGATCGTAGAGAAGACCAAAACCAAAAGAAAGTTCAATAAAACTTACTTACGGCATTTGGTTACGGCATTTGGTCGTAACCCCGTGAGTTTCTTATGTCTATTTGTCATTGCGGGTCGCGTTCCGAAGAAACATCAGATTACTGACGATTCAAAGTGTTATGTGTAAAAAAAAACTAAATAAATAAACACATTTTGACAAAAGACAAGAACATTACAGTCGGGATTAGCTCAGAGACCATTTACGTAAGATCCATAAGAAGACCCCACTATATTGACCACGTTCGTCAAGATCCTTGTAGTCTTCGTACCCTTATTCGCGCGACCGAGCACCCCCCAACCCCTCCCGCCGGGTGGCATCCAACGTGCACCGTTCTATTAACAACGGTACATTAGGCCAACGGCACGTTCCGGATTTGACGGTATTTCGGGATTACCGTCTACTGAATACGGGATCGAAATCACCGATGCAAAAGTCGCTTAATTAAAAAGGTACCAGCACTCGTACCTAATTCTATTTTATTGGTTTTCACACTTGATAGCCGAGATTAGTTTTCACGTGAAAATGTCGATAGGTAATCTTGGTAAAGCTTCTCGACGTCTAGATTGTCATGTCTTCGCTTTGTATTGCTGTAGGTACCTATCAGCGACGTGGTTCGAAAATCGAAAAATCGAAACATTATGCGTAATTTCCTGATCATTTCACAACTCATGCCTGATGGTTAGTGCTGTCTGGTAAGGAATACTTCGCTAGAAGATATCAAAGTACATTATTTTTCTCATAATCTTAATATTTGTAGAATCAAACAACTCTGGTACACAACAAAACCCAACGCATCCGTCCACAACCGCAACGTACCCACAACAAAGACATTTCATCTGTATTGTCCGTTTTATCTGCAAACAATCGAACAATATTCGCTCCCCTCGCATCTAAAATCTAATAACCAGTAGCAACTATTATTTGATCTGTGTCGCGGGGTCCCAGGTATAGTTGGTGCCGATGACGTCACTACATGCACGCGCATATGGCAGTGGATAGGTAGGTAGCATATAGCGGTAGGTAGGTAGTTCGCGACCAGTTTGGTCGACCGAGGTCGGAGTGACATCACGACAGACAGTAAACAGAATTTTAGCGGACTCGCGATACAAATACCTTGTTATATTCATATTATAATTTGTGAGAATGACGACTAAACGAACAGGTTTCGGAGTAGGTAGGTATCTGCAGTTTGAATATTGTTGCGAAAGTGCCATGGCACTTAGAAGAAAATGTACCATTGTCATCATATTTCACCTGAAGATAACCTAACCTTAAGCAAGTAGTTGAGTAGCGACGAGACGACTGGATTTGAACCCCAGTCTTGCAAATATTTTGTACCCCGTCTCCAAACTAATGAAATCGATGCCGGAATTGCATCCTATCAATGCAAATGAGATGGGATTCCGACGCCAGAGTTCCGAGGGAGATGCGCCCGTATTAGTAAATCATACAGTCTTTCCAATGGATACAGAGATCAAAACCGAGCGAAGACGTAGGGTGGAGTCGCCATAAATATGCAGGACATGCCCGCATCGTATCATTCAAGGTACGCGGAGTTTTTGTCATTTAAGAGAAAAGTACGGTAAGCTGTACGGTAAGTATTATAATATTTTACAGTAAGTATGTATAACATTCTATGGTATTGCTGTAATATAGGCGACAGTATAATAAGCATAAGATATTATGTTAGTATGTACCTACGAATATAAACTCAGATCAAAATGCATTTACAGGGGCGATGACAAACAGCCCCAGAATAACCGTACCAGTTAGAAGCGTTTTAACTGATAGAAATCGTACTGCAGCGATGATTCACAAAAAAGCTAAAAGCCCACGTCATTTTATAAAGAAGCTTGTATCGCACATCTGCTCAATGTTGCACAAAAGGTTTTGAAATAGGTAAACAAAGAATATTGGCTACTAAAGAAAGAGTGCGAGTGTGACGTCTACCAAGATTAATGTTTTCCGATCCAACAACCAAGATCTAAGCTCTAGTTTCTGGAGCAAAGCAACCAGAACGTGAAAAGTTATTTCTCAAGACGCGTTACATATCGGTTTTCCCAGTTGTGTTGTCATTTCATATGTTGCGAATTAGTCCCGGCTGCCTTCATCGGATATTGAGCGGTGGCATTGCGTTCTGCTGCGTCCCGCCCGGGTAGATATAGGTCAAGGCTGAATCTATGTCAGTACCGAAATACTATTGCCACTTTTATGGACGACCGCCTTTATCAGGAAAAAGGCTTTGCTCAGTTTTACAGGAGAACTGGGACAAGTTTCAAGGGCAAGGCCGTAAAAATGTACGCAAAGACCGCAGTAATCCAGGACAGAATGGGTTAATCAATAGATACTTACTTAGGTACCTCGAAGTGGTGTCCGGAAGATATTTAAGTACTACGTAGAGTTCTCTAACTGACTTCGGAATGCCTACTGTAGTTGTTAAACTCTCTTCTTGGACTTGGTACAAAAAAAAAAACAATTCTAAAGGTGGTTGATTTTTGCAAAAAAATGAAAACAGCGTGAATTTAAACTCCACCTTTGATTTCAAATTATTGGGCAAATCCACCTATGAGAGTTTAACACCCAGTTAGAGGGCACATTCTAAAACTCTTAAGACTGCTATATGCGTCCGGATGTCGGCATAGCGGTGTCATTCGACAAGTAGTCCTAAAGTGTGATTATTGTACGACGGCTGTACGAATCGCCAGATTATGGCAATGAACCGGCGACACCGTGCCCGGCAATTGCTTGCTGGTAGAGCAAGCAATTGCCCTCAAAAAGCAAAACTCTAAGCTGAAGTCGACATAGCGGTGTCATTCGACAAGTAGTCCTAACTTGTGATTATTGTGCGACGGCTGTACGAATCGCCAGATTGTGGCAATGAACCGGCGACACCGTGCCCGGCAGTTGCTTGCTCTACCACTCTAAGCTGAAATCGACATAGCGGTGTCATTCGACAAGTAGTCCTAACTTGTGATTATTGTGCGACGGCTGTACGAATCGCCAGATTGTGGCAATGAACCGGCGACACCGTGCCCGGCAGTTGCTTGCTCTACCACTCTAAGCTGAAGTCGACATAGCGGTGTCATTCGACAAGTAGTCCTAACTTGTGATTATTGTGCGACGGCTGTACGAATCGCCAGATTGTGGCAATGAACCGGCGACACTGTGCCCGGCAATTGCTTGCTCTACCACTCTGAGCTGAAGTCGACATAGCGGTGTCATTCGACAAGTAGTCCTAACTTTTGATTATTGTGCGACGGCTGTACGAATCGTCAGATTGTGGCAATGAACCGGCGACACCGTGCCCGACAATTGCTTGCTCTGCCACTCTAAGCTATGACATCATCGTCAATTATAATATTTCATTTTATCATACACTACGAGCTCAAGAGTTAATTATTTTTACCGCAAGAGTGATGTTATTTGAACTAATCCATATTCCGAGACAAACCCTCGCTTATCAATTTCATTATAGAAGTACTTTATAACCCTGCTTTTTCCGTAATCAGGTAAAAATGAAATCATTTTTTGAGAGTCGCGTGTCTAATGTGAATAATAACAAATCAAGTATGAAACCCTCGGGATTGTATCTCTTCAGTCGTCATTGTCCACACCCCTACCCTGCGGCTAGAGGGAGAGTGATTGCGTGCATACGAGCGAGACTGTCACATCAAACGACACCAATTCTGCATTTGTATACTTGTACGGCGATTAAAGCGCCGTTTTACATTGGGTTGGGTTTTTGATCTGATTTCGCTGTGTAGGCGTATAGGGGTTAATCGGCGAAGGGGCACATCAATCAAATGGCAGGTAAAAGTTAATTTAGTGACATGAGTACAAGTAATTTGAACAGATTCGTTTTTTTAGCGTTGATCTCACCAGAATCTAGTGACATCAACGCACACCTATTTAGTGTCTAGTGACTAGATGGTAAGTGACGAAACAGTCCAAGATGTATCACAGTCAGTGTATCATAGAAGATAGGAAGACGAGGTGACGGGTTTAAAGAATTTCGACACATCCATTGTAGCGGTAGTATCGGCCTACACAGAGTTGTGCTCTTAGTACGACTTAGGCCGAAGTCTCCCACCAAGAAAACTTATGCGTATGATAGATAGGATTCTGACAAACCGAATGATTGATCATAAGACCTCGAGTCGTCAATACAACTGGGTCTCGGTCACGTGCTAGCGCTAGCTCTAAGCGAAGTGAGCCACTTTAGTCTCTCCACTAGGCCGTCAGCCCGCCACAAACTCGTAGGCATCACTGAACTAAACATAGTCCAATCTGCCATCTTAATTTGAACTTTATAACTAACGTCTATAGATCACAGTTTACCCTGCCTATCCCGGATAAAAGCTTGCTGCCTTGTGATTTTCCCATTGTGGTGATAATTAAGTAAGAGTGACAGTTATGTTTGTGCCGACCCGATCATTGTTGTTGGTAATAGCGGCCTAGATTGAAATAGGGAGGTGAGAGGGATGAATTTTATTATCTTACGAAATTGGATTAGTGTGATAACTTGTCTTTTAAAACGCCATAGCAACGCCCACGTGAATTCCACGTTGCGCCGTATTTTATCTCAATTATTTCTCGGCTCTTACACAATAACAAAATAGTCAATTTATACGACAATGTCGGGTCGCGCCGAGCCGTCTCTCAAAAAATAACAAGATTGGATTTGCCGCTTTTTTCTCGAGTAGGCCCGAGGCGATACTTTTGTTATGTCATTCTAAAGATGAATTCAGAGCACGGGCCCCGAAATATACCACTTTGTTACGAGATTTTTGACAGTTGTCATGTCGAGCTGTCAAGGAATCCGAACAAAGTTCAAATAATTGCTTTTCGTTGAATAGGATGGGCTTATTGATATGCCGAAATGAATTTAAACGTTTTATGGGCATTGAATAACTTGCATTATTAAGACAATGAAACCAGTAAGCTTTTGGGTTCAATCCAAGTTTTAAATTCTCGTTGAAATAATGTAATCGCGATTGACCTACTTCATTTCTCTTATTCAAGCCCTAGTTGGCAGAAAGAATACTTTGATTTTTGTACATGTGTCTTATTTTCTGAGCACTAAGAATTACATTAGGTTGCTTTATTTATGGGTTTATATTAAGGCGCCAGAGAGGAAGGAACAAATATATGAATACATTTTTCATGTTTAAGCCGGACAGTATTATGATTATTGGATGACTCGCTCACTGTAAGTTATATGGCACTTATGATTATGAGGAATTATGCTTCGTAAACATTTGTTACTTTTGTTTACGTTTAATACAAAGCTTCTAGTTATTTACCAAAAGCTGCTTCTCTATAAGTATAAAAAGTCCCAACAATAATCCAAGATTATCTGAAATGAATTGGACCATTTTTCCGTTTAATAACGGAAACTTGAAAATATACCTAATTTCTCATTTTAAAATATTAGGTTGGCACAGCTCCTCTTATAAAGAGCCGATGACTTCACTAAGAAAGGATTTCCGGAAGATTACAGAAGGGTTACCTGTTGCCTTTTGCTAAAAAATAATATCAGATATAATGCTCAATACTGCAAAGGTTACAAAAGCAACGGGTAAATTTTATACCGGAATACGAGACCATTTAAGCAAACGTGAATTGACAAAGTAGGTACCAAAGCGGAGGGTTAAACCTTTTAGCAAAATGGCCGGCGTCTTCTGTAAGTTCTGGGCACCGGATCAGGAAAGTCCGCGAAACTAACGCGCCAACTTACATGTGCTTAAATACACGAGAAAGTTACCGGCACAGGATACGAGCGAGCGTTGAGAGAAGTTTCAGATTTCCCTACAACTTGTTACAAACATCTAACGTATTCCGATCCACGCTTCAACTTTATCGGAGTCTCAAAGTGAGTGAAGGCTTAGGGGTATCTCGTCAGTGATATTCAAAGTCAAAGTTTGGCGAGTAGGTCCGCTGCAGACTAAATACAAGTAGTTGTTTCACTACAGATAAGTATTGTGACTGCAGGACCCTAATACAAAAGAAAATATATCCATTATCTAATACAACATTTTTTTACATTTAAACGCCGTAATATTAATTTAATGCTGTTAGATCTGTCTCAAGTTTGCTGCAAGTATTTTGCAGTTGTATTGACTGACATCAGGGCACCCAACGTACAGCTATAAGGTCGTTTGGAACATACTGTGAGCATCTATACGAAGTATATCTATAGTACTTACATTGCACATTGATGAAGACATCCTTGTAGACGTATCCGATGGAGCTGGTCGCGTTGCAGCCGTAGTTGCCGGTGTCTTTCTTCACCAGCTCCGTAATCACGATGGAGTTTGTTGTCACCTGCCACATACATTATCGTGGTCAAACGTGATGTTCATACCAGTATGTCCTAATAACACACACACTGAAGCCTCTTCTCAGAGGAGTCTCGGCAGTAAATCTCACGGGCGCGTAATCCAGATTGCGAAACTAATCATCTTTTCGAAACAAGGTTAATTTTAAGAAATGACATTTCCCGTTTTTCTTGCTCTTTTATGCTCATAAAGAACATTCTTAAGATTTTAATATTAAGATAAATGACAGCCAACCTTCGTTAGTATTTGTTAAAATAATCTAATGCTTAAAATCTAGACATCATCTAAATTGGTGCAGTAAAGGTCTCTGCATATGTAACGTTTCCTGAACGGGACGTGTCAATTTCCACATACAAAAATCCTGTCGGGACGACGATGGGAGGGATGGCACGGGATTTTTGTATGTAGAAATTGACACGTCCCGTCCAGGAAACGTTACTTATGCAGAGACCCTAAGAGTACACTAACCTGTCTCCTAGAGTTAGGCTCGGCCTGCTCGATGGGCTTCCCGTTGTGTATCCAAGTGATCTTCGGTTCAGGAGAGCCGCTCGCCTCGCATCTGATCACCGCCGTCTCGCCTTCCGCCTGGTTTAGGGACTCTGGCTCCACCGTGAAGAACGGTGCCGCTGTTTGGGAGAGACAGAATAAATTTCAGTATTTGAATACATCTAAAAGTAGTACTTATATGGAAGTCCATCAAGAACACTAAGAAAAGATAGGCGTGAATATTCTGGGTGTTTTGGCGAAGAATGGCCAATTTTTTTACAAGACCCGAGATGATTGGGGTGCTTTGGTAACTTTTATATAGATTATATTTTTAGCCCCCACAAGAAAAAAGGGTGTTTTAAGTTTGAGGTGTCTGTCTGTGGCATCGTAGCTCACGAACGGATGAAGCGATTTTGATGTAGTTCTTTTGTTGATAGCAGATTTATGCGCGACTGTTCATAGACTTGTTTGATCGAAGTCGCCTCAGCCGTTCAACTGTAATGTGGGGTCAAACTTGGAAGTAAAAACAAAACGTTTTTTAAGAAAATATTTTTTGTGGGTATCCTGACGGTAGCAGGTGCCAGTCCAAGAGTATTTGTTACTTGTAGTAAACACTGTTACCTATCAAAAGTTAGTTAAGTTATTTCCAATCATAATCCAAATCCTTGCAAAAACAAGAACATCCTGAAGTAGGACAGTATTAAAGCGTCTCCGTTTAAAGTTACCTTCATAATTACATGAAAACTTTTCACATCGAATACTTCTGAATTGGAGTTGCGGAACTCAATTCCGGAGTTTTACTTCTTTCCGCTCTCCGGTTTAATACGTAGGTATTAAAGCCCGACGTGTAATATTATGAAAGACAGATCAGTTAGATAACTACGCTACGTTGACAGTCGTGTAGGGTAACAAGGAAATATTAAGAAAATAAGATGCCACGAATGCCTATTTTGGATTTCCGGATCGTATTCGGTGCAAAGGATAGCTATTGCCATACAAAGAGGCAATGCTGCCAGTATTCTTGGCTCCTTTGCGCCTGTTACGATCAAGAGCGGTGTATTTGATTGACTATGTGTTTGCTGTGTTCGTATAGTTTTAATGGGTTTAAAAGTTTAACTGTAATAGATTTTGGATTAACGTAGAAAGTTTCATGACGATTTTTGGGGCATGTATTCTCGTTCGCTGAAGATATTAAGGTATTTATGTCCTAAATATCCATACCGGGAGTGAAAAAGATGTTAAGCCTCACTTAGCTGAAGTTGATTTTTTTTTGACACGAAAAGAATAAGTTGCCAATTAGCAACTTTCAAGCATTAGATTGTTAGTCTTATCCGAAATTCGGAGGGTATTGATGTCAAAGTTCTTAACAAAACTTATCCCAGCTAAACCACAACACATGGCTTCCATAGGAACAGCCGGTCCGCAGTAGGGAAGGGACTCCACGATTAATTAATTGCAAGTCCATATATCTTGCAGGAACCATCCATCACTCGTTTAAACGCGATGTTCAGGATAACAACACACTTCTGGCAATTAGGAGCTGGGATGGTTTCGAACTACTGGCAGGACAGTAATCGTTTGAGAAACGGTTTCTATGCTAAACGATCAACTCAGAACTCATTAATGAATGGCCTATTTGCGTGTTAAAATTATCCAAAACAAGCTGCGCCCCCTTCACCCGCGTAAGCAAAACCCGCGGGATTTACGGGATCAAGAGTATCCTATGTCCTTCTCCTGGTTCTAAGCTACCCCCCCCCCCCCCACCAATTTTCGAAATGAAAAATCGGTTCAGCCGTTCTTGAGTTATAAATAGTTTTACTAACACGACATTATATCAACATAATTTAAATATCATTGCAGTAAGTTAGATAACAGTTTTAGATAAAATTTTCTTTGGAATACACCGTTACCCATTGATTTTTGAGTCAATAAAGGTTCGATTGCAGTCCAATTGCAAGTTACTTTCATTTTAAGTGTATTGTTTGCCATTGCAATGATGACAAAATGACATTAGGGATAATTTGTATACGGGTATATCAGCTTGTTTTGTTTTCAAGACTTTTTATCTGAAGTTATATTGTCGATGGAGTTCAGAGAAACAATGACTCAAATCGATTTAAAACTTTTAAAACCAAAGTACATCAAATTACTCATCTGCCACTGGAATTATATTTATAACATGAGTTGATATTCAAAATGAATCATAATTATAACAATTCAATTAGAACGACCGACATATTACTGCTTATTGGTTACTACAACTTTGGTGTAAACATTGTTAATTAACCTATTCATAATCTATATTCTAAGACTGAATGAATATAAGTTTATTTTAAGAACATTATCACTGCACAACGCACGCTATACAAAGAGAAAATACAAAAATAATACATACAAAACTAAAAGTACATAATAGGTCTAGCTTATTTATAAAATGTATTAGTACCCAAAAAAGATTCGTCTTCAGCATATTGCTGGAGCAAAAAAAGACGAGAGGCTTTAAAAGCCACTTCACCGTTTTTGATTCTGGATTGAATTCTTGAAACGGAACCTACTTTAAAAAAATATTTTTATTGCGATTTTCCCACGGGATCTTGGCAGCATGAACTTAGCAGCTCTCCACGGTCTCATACGCATACATACCCGTATGCGTATGAGACCGTGGGGGAGCTGCTAAGTTCAAACCCGATAGTAGGTAATCGAATAAAGATATAATAGTATATGTAAAGTATGTACATATTCTCGATGTTTGCATTAAGTTATGAGTCCAGGGAAGGTAAAACATTGGAGGGTGTTTTACGAGGTCGTAAAGGGAGAGCCGTACGACGTACGTTCCCCGTCCACTGAACCTACACTACGTTTGTACGACGCGACGACGACCGACGACCGACGACCGACGACCGACGACCGACGACCGACGACCGACGTCTATTTGCGTGACTAGCGCATGGCGCATGTTACGTCATGCAAGCAGTTGCACAAGTTATAAGAATGTAATGCTCTGTCTAATATCATTTTAGTTTTATGATTTTTTAAATATATTTTGTTTATTTAGTTTTAAACTAGCTGTGTCTCCGTTTTCACCCGTGAAAATTTCGAAAAGTTCTTTTTCTTATCGGATGCCTACATCACATAAAGAACACACCCACCCTCTACTATCCGCGGTTTAGGCTGTGCGTGTGAGTCAGTCAGGACCAAGCCTTTTATAGAGTCCCGCGGTTTACCCGCATTAGTCCACACCGGTTTTTTTGCCAACAAATGTATTCTTATTTTTACAAGACTGCCGAAGGAGGGTTGTTATTATTATTAATGTAGGATTTACTCCCACCGTAAAACAAATAATTCAATGTATTAACCCCTTACTTATATACGCTGATTAACAGCTGCATAAACCTTTATAATAAGCTGATATGTATCGTTTACCTTTTACTGTGACACGAAGTTTGAATTTTGACAGGCAGAGACAAACGTTGCATATCTTAGTCATCGTTTACAAGTAAGGGGGATAATGTTTAGTCGCTAATCTTGGGTTTGATGGAATCTAAGTAACATCAACAAACCAGTTAGGTAATAAATTAATAACTTAATATTTTTATAACTAAGTAATAAATATGCCATTATTCTCCTCGCAAGAGAAGTTATGTTCCGACATTATTTTTACGACTTGCCTAGCTAAGTTTGAAATTGCAGAAGACTGTTATGGTTAAGATTTTAGTGACGAGTCGGTTTCATTGTACTACTCAGTTTTTAGGGTTCCGTACCCAAAGGGTAAAAACGGGACCCTATTACTGAGACTTCGCTGTCTGTCTGTCCGTCTGTCTGTCACCAGGCTGTATCTCATGAACCGTAATAGCTAGACGGTTGAAATTTTCACAGAAGTGTTTCGGTAGCCGCTACAACAACAAATACTAAAAACAAAATAAAACAAATATTTAAGAGGGGCTCCCATACAACAAACGTGTTTAAAAAATAACAAGGAGTTTAGAACAATGTGAGGTCGCTTCTGATTGGTCAGGACAAATCGAGTTGGTCATGGAATTCAAAATGGCTGCCCTATCTGTCAAATAAACCAGTCTGCCTTACTTACCAAAGAGTTTCTTAAAAGTTTCAGATTTTCTTTGTACCAAGGTTTTTTTTTTTTTTTTTGAGTGATTCGGTCGTTTGATGGGAGTAAGAATCGAAGATAAATATTTCATATTTTCCTATAAAATTTCAAATTGGTTGTTTTAAATCATTTTAGGGTTTCGTATCAAATTGTGATAGTGGTACGGAACCCTTTGTGCGCGAGTGTCGCAATTGCCCGGTTTTTAAATCTTGCCAAATGTCTTCAAGTCGTACCATCGAATCAATGACAGCCAATATTTTAACCAAATGATTCCCTTCCACTTTGAGGTCAGAGACTTTGAGACGCTCATTGACCTAGCTGCTGCGATTGTCGAGATTGCATAGTCGTGCAGGTTTAGCAACGCGTGGCCGGCCATTTCTTGGATGGGTGATCGATAATGTGTAAAGCTAAAAATGTGTGCTTCTTAAGTAGTTGGTCCCGGTTGTTATCTTTGATAGCAGTCGTTAGGCCTAGTTAGGGGCTTCAGGGCGACCTGAAACCTCTAATACTAGGTGAGTCACACCACTATGTGCAAAGAAGAAAAGAGCCTACTCCTTTTTTGGAAGTCGGCTAGTAAATAGAAGTTACGAAAAAAGCCAAATCCATTACTACACAATAAACGAACCGCGAGGCGCCACTTGTATCAATAGATGGATGTGAAAATTGTGCAACGCGATGAAAGTACCGTAACGTCAATCTGAAAGTTTTCAGGAAGCTTTTAATAATAGCTTTGTATGAAATTCATAGCAGTTATGAACGCGATGCTGGAAACGCATAGCATTGTTGTTTCAACGGTTACTTCCGCTCTCTTTAATGAGGATTGTTTGTTGTTGCTTTCCAAAGCTAATGCATTTTCATAACAGAGTTTATAGACGGACACACTAGTCTTTCTTCTTGTTTGTGGCCCGTATTTTGTTGGGTGATTTATTGGCGGTAGGTATGTGGGGCCGAAGGTATAACCACTATACCCAAAGGGTCAAAATTGGAATAATTATGCTGCAAATACTACTTTCAACTATTAACATAATAAGTAGACCTCTGCTTATTGGCAGAGCTTGCTGACCCAACATGTTCGGCAATAAACAATGGCTTTAAAGAATGCATTCTAATATTTATCACCAATAGACACACAAAGCACGTATGCTTTGAAGCCCTTTCGGTTCCATATTGTCTATGCACGAAGGGTGATCTACTGGTCATTAAGACATTATAATAAACAGAGGCGTCCCTTGATGTACGTACAAGGTCCTCGGAAGTTGTTCCATTGGTTTCGATCATCATTTATCATCATTACAAGGGACAACTTCCTACTTTCCTTCCACGCGTGGACTTGCATATTAGAATTATAGACGTATTTGGTACCGTGTTTCAATAAGTAGTTGATCTAACTAAGTTAATCTAGGCTCTTGCCTTAACTACTTTGCTTCTAAACGATCACATTTTTAGGGTTCCGTATCTGAAGGTTTAATAATGGGACTCTTTTACCGAGACTCCGTTGTCTGTCCGTCTGTCAACAGAGTGTCACTTACGCGGGTAATACCGCGGGGAACAGCTTTAGTAACTTGTACATTTTATCTAGGTATGCTACACAAACGCACTGTCCTTTTTAAAATGTCAAGATCGTATGGCAAAGGTATCTATTACGATCAATATTTAGTCTACTTTTGGTAGGCAAGTGCCGATATGTGACAAAGCATCATTGTGTCGAAAACAGTCTGTGTAGGACACCATACCTCTTTAGGAAAAGGCGCCTGCGTTTTTGATCGCTTCCTGACTGATACAGACCTACTTTATGACTGAAACTTAATCTATATACCAATATTATAAAGAGGTAACGTTGGTAACAATTATGTATGTATGTATTTTCCGGGTAATCTCTGAAACTACTGAACCGATTTCAAAAATTCTTTTGGCTACTTTTGGCCCGATATTCCCACGGGTTTACGCGGGTAAAACCACGGGAATCTGCTTGTTAATGATAAAGCAATATTTTTCTTCTTAGCGTATTTTTGTCATTTAGTATCTTTTATTTCGATGGACAATTCTTTTGATTTACTAGGTTCATTTCTTTGATTTTATCTCTTTTTGCAACACTGTTAATTATTACAATAATATAGGTTTTTATTTGCTAAATAAGCAGGCTCGATTCTTGGCAAATATAAAGACTATTGCATTTCTAAAATCAACAAATGCTGCTTTTACTTTAACAAAATTGAAAACGTCCTTTCAGAAATTTTGACAATTTCTTATTGTTCAGTTAGGAGTTAGACCAACAGGCAGGTCAAATGAACTCACTCTGATTTAGCAATTTCTATAGTAACAATTATGAAAAACCCCAGACATTGGAACGTGGTATTCCCTTCGGTATAGTGTAAGCATTAAATCATTAAATAGGCAATAAATTATTAGTTGGACTTCACAATCTGTTAATCCGATAAGTTTATTTTGCTGTTTTGTCCTATTGTGACGGCAATCTTTCGGATTAATTTTGAATAGTAATCGATGAGCGAACACACGATGTATTAAAGAATTAATAGTATCTGATGATAAACATTATCTGGTGCTATTTCTTTAAATAAAACTTTTGGATTTCCGAATGTCACCTAAGCAACCATTATTATTATTACAAAGATCTGTTACTAAATTTATAGTAGTTCTGCGAACAGTACAAATCTCGAGCACGCACTTATTGGATCATTATTCATTAAAAACAGGAGATTTTCAAATAGGGAGCTTGTGATGAAAAGGTGCGCCACCAACGTAGCAGGTACGTTGCAGATAAAGGGTTTATTCTATGGGCAAAAACTAAGTAGAAAAGTGACCGAATTACTATTTGTAGAATATGTCATCATTTCGACGATCCTTATCTATTTTTGAAGTTACTACCCCTAACTGTAAATCAATAACAAAAATAATATTTAACAGCACCCTGAATTTTATTGGTGTGATGCAATGACTACAAAACTGGAAAGTACTCAATATGTCAGGTTTTCCAAAAATAATTAATCCGTAAATACAATCGTTTTATTACCACTTTAAAGTGCGAAAATTTAAGGAAATATTGGGATTCCCATGTAGAGCGAACAAATCTGTGGATTAATCGAGTTTACAATACCTAAATCTCTCTAATCTCTATCTGCCAAATCGGTATCTTTCGATAAGTAGCCATGTTTTAGTATAAATAACGCGTTTCTGATACTACGGTCATTATTTGTGAAGTGTTTCGGCTTTGAAATAACAAAAAAAACAAACATGTCCAAGTTCACAGTACTGTTCTGCCTGGCTTTGACTGCCTTCCTTATAAACGCAATTAGTGGTGAGTACACTTTCATTCTGATTCTTTTAAAATGATTGGTCTATAAAAGCCCTCATGAACCGCGATAAGTGGCAGGAAGATGGGCTTTGCCCGAGGGACAAGTTCAGGCTCTTATTGATAATTATAGTTAATAGGTTATATAATGTCGATCGTCACATGAGCGTGAGCATGAGGCTAGCGTTTGACCTCATCTCACCTGATGGGAAGCGAGGATGAGGTCGGCGGCGTAACATGCCTGCCTAGAGAAAACCTATTCACCCTAAACTTGAAGACTCATAATGTTCGTACAACCACTTCTATTGGGGGGTCCTTGATGCTCGCCGTGGGTTTTAGACCCTTAGCTGTCCCACACGTGATCCCTTAGCTTGGTGAAAATTAGCAATAACTTAATGAAAAGTCCTCCGACCTACGCTCTAAGTCGGAAAACGATAAGGCAGCCACTAAGGAAGATGTTTTAGAACTGTCGTCTTCACTTCTGGTGAGACAGTGGTCAAGGGCTCACATATCTTAGCTATGTTATAATTAAACACGAAAAGTTTGTGAAGGATGCAGGTCTTTACGCTTAATCTCAATAGATGCGAGAGATTTATCATATTCGGTGCAATCACCGAATATGATAAATCTTGGAATTTACAACTACAGCTTTAGTTTTGTAATATTACACAGTTTCTAAGGTCGATATTACCGCAGATTTATTTGTTTGTAACTATTCGTAACAAACAAATAAGGCTCCGAAAAAACTTAGAGTATAAATGAATAAGAAAGTATGGGTAGTAACAATCCTTGTATTTCCCAAGGTTGCCCTCAAGGCGAGGTAGCCGAATCATGCGGATCAGCCTGCCCCGCAGCCTGCGACCAATTGGATGACCAACGACCCTGTGCCGCTGTCTGCGTACAAGGCTGCTTCTGTCCCAGCGGATACGTGCGGGCCAGCAGCGAGCCTGGAGCCAGGTGTATTCCTCGAAGCCAATGCTGCCCTCAAGGCGAGGTATTCACGTCGTGCGGATCAGCCTGCCCCAAGAACTGCGACAATTTGGACCACCAACTACCCTGTCCTGCTCTCTGCGTACCAGGCTGCTACTGTCCGGACGGGTACGTCCGGGCCAGCGGCAAGCCTGGGGCCAGGTGTATACCGCGTAGCCAATGCTGATTTACTATCTACGTCTACAACTGAAGCTAGCTTGGATCATTCATTACGCAAAAACTGCCACAGACAGAAATGCACATTAAGAGAGATTTCCTCTTCTATAATGTGAACGCTACTGCGGACAAGACCCTTTGCTTGATCAAGCCAGTTTGAAGCTATGTTACGTTCAATCTTTTAAGTTTTTGTTTATTATTTCACACAATGTACCTGCTGTTTTGAATAAATAATATGATTGTTATTGGCAAACCCCGATGTGCAGAAGATCTAGTCAAACTCAGATTTAACAGAGTAAATATGAGACTCATTTCGGTCTTTGCCAATAATACCTACAATCACAAATTATGTATTTGTATTAATTTTACTTGGCCTATGCTTTTCGATCGACAACGACGATCACGGAATTTATACTCAGTCCTATGCTTCTGGGAACCACAGTTACGAAGTTTGTATAGTATGTATACGTGGTACTTGAAGCAAACAACCGGAAAGAAGATGAATCATAATCTTAAAAATTACTTAGATAAAGTATATCAATAAATGATTATTGAGATACTTTATCTAAAATATTCACATGGGATCGGATGCTAGGTTCAACATATAACCGATAGTAATCTAATAAAGTTGCGCATGGCACGGGGCATGCTATATTATGGATGCAGAGTTGCACAAGCTTTGAGAATGTAAAGCCCTGTCTAATATCATTTTTGTATGGAGTTTTTAAATAATATTTTATTTAAGTAAGTACCTACCTTCCTACATACATACTTCCATTAATCATGTTTAATCAGTTTTATCGTTTGTTTTAAACGATTTATATAGCCAGCGCAAGCAACTTTTGATCAATGCTATTTATGGCGCTATAGTGCCAGGTGCTATAGTAATTATTAGGTGGAGTAGACTTGTGTATCACCTAGAACCCAGCCTAGTCTACAATAATACCTGGATTATTTTATTTTCAAAGCCCCGACGGAAAAAGAGGGGTGCTATAAGTTTGGAGTGTCTGTGAGTCTGAAAAATGAGTTGACATCTGAGGATGCCAGAAGAAGTCTACAGGGACGCATTATCTAGGCAGGACAGTCATATCGGATTTGGACTTAATGAAGTCATCTTGATGATTCCTGATTCTTCAGTAAAAAATCTAGACTACCTCTAGATTTTATACTGATTAATCAGGAATCACCTAGGGTGCGGGGAGACTACCGGAACTCATTATCTAGCTAGACAAAACTGTCATTTCGCAAGGGTTCAATGAATTGGCATTATTGGTAAAATCAGAAGGTACCAAGTCACATGCGGACGCTAGTTTAAGACGCGCGAGTTTACGACTAATTAATCAGGAATCACCTAGGGTGCGGGGAGACTACCGGAACTCATTATCTAGCTAGACAAAACTGTCATTTCGCAAGGGATCAATGAATTGGCATTATTGGTAAAATCAGAAGGTACCAAGTCACATGCGGACGCTAGTTTAAGACGCGCGAGTTTACGACTAATTATATCTCCCAAATCACTATCATTTGATAAGTAGTCGTGTTTTGCTATAAATGACGCGTTTCAAATACGGAGGTCATTATTTTCCAAGTGTATCGGCTTTGAAATAACCAAAATATACAAACATGTCTAAGTTGACAGTACTGTTCTGCCTACCTATGACTGCCTTCCTAATAAATGCAGCTAGTGGTAAGTGCAGTTTCATTTTTACTTTTAGGACGTTATTACTAAGATTTTTAGTCAGTTTTCTGGTTTAATACTATAGTACAGTTTTTCACTCATTGCGCACACCGAGTTGTAAAACGTGGGAGTAGTGCAGAAAGTATTTCGATACTCATGGGGGTAAGAGAGACCTACTCCCATGAGTATTCCATCTCATGAGCAGACGCGGTGCGGTGCATTATTGCTATTGATAAGCGGTATTGATATTGCAAAATATAATGCACCATGTGACCCCTGGCTAATGGACTTGGTAGAAGGATTCGGCAATAGCATGTCACCATAAATGGCGTCTAGGTCTTATCCCAAGTCGGGTTAGAGATATCATTTAGTAGATGATGTAGCTATGAAGGAAGATGGGTCAAATGGAACCACTGTCTAGATATACATACATACATACCGTTCTAAGATGTTCGGATATTAAGCTACCTTCGCGTCTAGCTACTGCAAATGTTAGCTACTTCTTAAACAGCATTGTCGCTTACCATCTCTTATCCAACTGACTGACCAGACCTCACCTGATGTTTAGGAAAAACAAGGGTTTTAAATGTAAATCCCTGTACTTTCCAGGTTGCCCTCCAGGCGAGGTATTCCAATCATGCGGATCAGACTGCTATGAGACCTGCGAGAACTTGGGCCTCATAGGACCCTGCCCCCCAGTCTGCGTAGAGGGCTGCTTCTGTCCCCACGGGTACGTGCGGGCCAGCAAAGAGCCTGGGGCCAAGTGCATACCGCGAAGCCAATGCTGCCCTCAAGGCGAGGTATTCCAATCGTGCGGATCTGCCTGCCCCGTGACCTGCGAGAACTTGGACCAGATACTACCCTGCCCCCCCGTCTGCGTAGAGGGTTGCTTCTGTCGTGACGGGTACGTCCTGGCCAGCAAAGAGCCTTGGGCCAGGTGTATACCACGTAGCCAATGCTGATTGACTATCTACATTGACAATTACCACGTGTGCTACCACGGACAAAACGCCTTGCTTGATCAAACCAGTTTGACGCTGTCTTTCCGTTAATTCTTATAAGTTTTTTTGGATATAATGAATTTATAAAATGTAACTGCTATTTTAAATAAATTATAAAGACGTTATTCGCATAGAAAGAAGTGCGAAAGACCTAATCTAGCTCGGAATTAACAAGAGAAAATTTGAGCCTCATTTTGGTCACAAATCATAGATAAAGTATTTGTATTAATTTACTTGTTCTATGCTTTTCGATCAACAACGACGATGGCAGAATTTATAAGCAAACAAAGATAAAGTATCGAATTATCATCATGCATTTAGATAAACTATCTCAATAAGTGGCGATAGCCACGGCAATCAGTTTTGAATCAAAGTCATGTCAGAGCAATCAAAATTTTTTGTACATAACAAATTTTAAAAACCTTACCACCCTCAGTAAGTCTGGGTTTGCCAAACCAAAACAGTGTTATTCTAGCAAAATCGTATATAAAACTATGATCATTTACAAGCCCCTATTCAGGAAAATCAGGGTTTGCGTTTTTCTGGCCAGATTATGTCTAAAATAAGGGTCAGCTAACTCTAAAAGAGACCTGGAACAACGTTACCACCACCTTGGGTCCACCAAGTGGAACGCCAGACCTAGCATTAGTATTACCAACTGACCTTCAATGTTGAGCTGTATGGAGTAGGACTTGGCGGTGCCGACGCCGTTGGAGACCTCGCAGGTGTAGGAGCCCTCGTCCTCGAAGGTCGGGTACTTGATGACCAGCGTCTTGCCATAGTTGTCCTGGGTGATGCCGGCGCTTGCCAGTATCGAGCGACCGTTCTTCTTCCATATTATCTGGGGCAATGGCCTGCGGAGTACCGACAGCTTTTAGCACACATATTATGTGGTAAACGGCCCGGTGAAGGCTATGTGACATAGTGCATATAAAGTCAAATATTAGAAATATATTGTAAGGAGAAATGCATCATCAAAAATTCTGTCGGTGACATTAATTTACCGTGTCACGAGGATCCCCTGCGACGTAATGGTTAGCGCATTCGCCCGGCAAGCAAAGGTTCCTAAGCAACGGCATCCTGTCACTGAAGGATTTTTGATGATGCATTACTCTTTGCAAATTATTTCTAGTAGAATGCCGTGAGCAATAAAAATAAGAAACATGGACGTGAATATTACGAAAAATCTTGCAGCGCCATTAATTGCGTTTAACAAAAATAACGTAAGCGGCTACAGATGTTAATGAAAAGCGTCTTAATTATGTTGTGGCCATTTATTTCTCTCTACTAAAATGGTGGCTGTTCTGTAAGAGGTGTCTAGTCGAAGCACACCTTAATTTACAAGCGGTAACGTAGGTAACTACGATAGCTAGGGGCGACTCCGTTATTGTAATGCCTCGTTCGAGGGACGAATCAAATTACGGACCAAAAAAACATCAGAACGGCCGGCAAATTCCACACGTGAGCGGATAGAATGAACAGAAATGCTTTGAAGATTGAGGTCGTTAATGCGCTAGCTAGGTTTGTTTCGGCGACATTATGGTTGGCGTTGTAATTTTTGGGGATTTGTGGGATTAACGGCCGAATACAGAAACGCTACTCAAAATTTGAGTTTTACTTAAACTAGTAAGCAGCTCTTAAACACAAAATTCCCATACTAATATTAAATTTAGAAGAGCAGCTGCCCAATAATTTAAGTACCCCTCAATTTTCAAGTGACGTTTCTGTATTCGGTTGTATGCCTCTGATAGTTAATCATTAGTGGAAGGCTTCGGTTGCGGTTTGTTTACCACTGACAGACCTAAGTCCTGAGGAAGACTCATCCATTTACTATACGTAGGCTGGTACAGCCACTAAGAAAGAAGGGAACTTCCATCTCTCGTCTTTTATTATCTACTTGAACGTGCTACACCTTAGATCACATAGTCACTTACCACCTGGTGAAGTAGTGCTCAAACGTTCGCATATAAATAATGAAACACCTATAAATTAAAAAAAAAAACCTTTTCAAAATGGCCTCATTCGTTTGGGATGCCACAGACAAATACCACAAACACACGTACACCTCAAACTTATAGCACCACCCTTTAAGGAAAATAAAAAGATATACTCACGTTCCGCCATAGATGCAGTAGAGTTCAACTCGCTTCCCCTTGAGCGCCTTCTCGACCTTCCTCGTGGTGTACTGCCTTACGGGCTCGTGGCGGTTGAGTGCCGGCGAGACGCCCGTCTGAGTCACTTGCAGGTAAATCTTGTTGCCGAACTTATACTCGTTGCGGAATATCGAGTTGGCGGTGCAAATGTACGCGAAGTCGTCGCTCGCGTCGAACCGCGTCACGTTCGAGAACCACAAGTTGCCTTCAGGGTCGAGGGTCATCCGCGAGTTGTTGATGGTCTTCAGTTGGCCTTGATCGCCTTGTAACATCCAGTAGACTTTCGGTTTGGGGTGACCATCGGGCGGTTCGCAGGTCAGCTTAAACGGCTTCCCCTCGTCGGCTTTTATGACTTGCTGACCTTCTGACTCTTTAAAGTTGTTCAGTTCCGCGCGTCGAACGAATACGGAGTTTGAGGCAGCCGTACCCCATTCGTTCTCAGCGAAACACTGGTATTGCCCGAGGTCTTCGTCCCGCGGCGCTGATATTACTAATGTGCCTCTACCAGATTGCTGCGATATACGGTTGTCGTAACTCGTGTACTCGAACGGTTTGCCGTTCTTTATCCATCGGTACCTGTAGACAACGATATAAAACTTTATGAAATATTTAGACAGGGCCAACCAATCCAAAATGGTTTCATCAATGGCTTTAGGGGTGTTGTTTATTTACACGATGCCATTATTAGATTTGCCTTGTTTGTCTAAATAGGCCGGTAATGAGGTCGATGAACGAGGAAATCCTCGAGCATGGTTTCAATCGAACATTGTTCGCAATCAGAGTTAAAGAGTCTCGCCTGAAGTCGAGATCGTCGCGCGCTTGCCTCTTTACTTTCCATAAGTTCCATTACCCATTGTTTCCCAACTCAGTGTAATGGAGGACTACATAAAAGTTTTCAGGTTAATTACACAGTAACAATAAGCGACGACGGGTGGCAATGTTATTGATTAGATACAGTTTTGTTATTTAGAATGAAAGCGGCGAAGGAACGGATGCGTTGACCTCCTTTACGATACACAATGTTAACTTGAAAAAATCGTAACATAACGATATAAATAAAACCAGACACGACAACTTTTTCGAATTAGTGTACAGTATGGTGATGGCATGGCGTCCCTAACTCTGCCAAGTGGGACACTCATAATTATTAAATACGTTAAGTGAGGCTATCACAATTATGCGATCTAAATTATTTCGCTGTTTGCTGCCACTGTACTATATCGCCTTGTTTATAATATCACTGTCATTAAAATACCTTCACGACCTCATTTTGGAGTAATTTTAGCTTAATTGACTGTCGAAATAACCATCTGGATTCATATTATCTCTTGCGAAAGGTCACGAAGCGAAGTAGATATGTTATAGGCAATGTGTATAATCCGGCATTGTATAGAATGCCTAGGCATTGTATACATTGCCTAAAACGTTCAGGCAATGTGTATAATACGATTCATTTCATACATTGCCTAGGTATTGTATAAAATGCCCGAAGCGCATCAGGCAATGTGTATAATGAACGACGGCAGCGGTCGCCGAAGCGCCTAATACTATAAATAAAAACAATTTTAACATTTATTTTATATACAGTGCGATTTTTATACATCACGCCTTTTTTATTTACAGAATAAGGCGCTGCGTGAAATCATGTTCTAACATTAACCTAACCTAACCAAGTCGGGGTGCTCCGTTTAGTTTTTCCGTGCTTTAGATAGTTAGATAGCATCGGGATTTTAACTGTAAATATTTTAATATTAGATACCTATTCGAATACGTACCCCCCCAAACCCCCTGCTAATATATAAAAGCTTATTTTAAATGAAAACTGTTGGTTTTTTAGGGTTCCGTACCTAAAGGTAAAAACGGGACCCTATTACTGAGACTTCGCTGTCTGTCTGTCTGTCTGTCCGTCTGTCCGTCCGTCCGTCCGTCCGTCCGTCCGTCCGTCCGTCCGTCCGTCCGTCCGTCCGTCCGTCCGTCCGTCCGTCCGTCCGTCCGTCCGTCCGTCCGTCCGTCCGTCCGTCCGTCCGTCCGTCCGTCCGTCCGTCCGTCTGTCCGTCTGTCCGTCTGTCCGTCTGTCCGTCTGTCCGTCTGTCACCAGGCTGTATCTCATGAACCGTAATAGCTAGAAGGTTGAAATTTTCACAGAAGATGTATTTTGGTTGCCGCTACAACAACAAATACTAAAAACAAAATAAAACAATTATTTAAAAGGGGCTCCCATACAACAAACGTGTTTCAAAAATAACAAGGAGTCAGGACAGGAACAGGGACAGGAGGACCAATCGAGTTGGTCATGGAATTCAAAATGGCTGCCCTATCTGTCAAATATACTAGCCTGCCTTACTTACCAAAGAGTTTCTCTTATGTTTCAGATTTTCTTTGTGCCAAGGTTTTTTTTTTTTTTTGAGTGATTCGGTCGTTTGATAGGAGTAAGAATCGAAGATAAATATTTCATATTTTCCTATAAAATTTAAAAATTGGTTGTTGTAAACCATTTTAGGGTTCCGTATCCAATTGTGATAGTGGTACGGAACCCTTTATGCGCGAGTGTCGCACTTGCCCCGTTTTTTTTTTTGTATCATGATCAAATTTCCATAATCAAGTGGTAAGAAATGAAAAAGAAAAACACGTTACATACATTACCTATGCGTCAACCGGCATTCTATACAATGCCTAGGTATTCCATACATTTCCTAGGTAAAGTGTAAAATAGTTTGAACATTCAATAATGTATAGAATGCCTGCATTATACACATTGCCTATAACAGATACACTTTCAGCATTTACCTACCTACGGTCGTGTTATTCCTTATTTGTAATCGAACGCGCGAATTCAGAGGAACATTCTTTACCGTACGTGACAAAACCTAATACCTACAGTACTACAACTTTATCTCCTCTCGAGATAACAATTCAAAACAGCACTCGAACGTTGACTCAGCTTCGAGTGCCTGTCTGGAGATCCCCAAGAAATGAAATACACTGTGTCCCAGTGATTTCCCATAGGAATTTTAGAGTTGTCATATTTTATTCAATGTGAAACACAGATTGTGATTCGAGGGCAAGGAAGAGCTTCGTTGTTTCATTAACTTATCTGATATCGAGATCCCAAATCTGTAGAAGAAAATTGGACGGATTTCCTCGTACTAGGAGACTTATGAAAGCCAAAGATTATGTGTATTTCCAGGAATGAAATGATGCTAATTCTCATGACTAAGGCTTTCTCTAATGCATAATAGAGAGCCATTAGATAGAACGTAATTGCTTCATATAGTTAGTTGCCCGTCAATATGAATCACTGACTGGACTGGATATCAAGCACATAATGTATGTGTACTCATGTAGGTATATGGTAAGCTAGCCTGTTTCATGATACGGTGTATTACCGAGTCGTAAATAGCTGTTAGGGACTATACCGGTTCTAGTATACCTACTATTGGTAATGGTAATTGCAATATTACAAGACTCTATATTATACGATGTTCTTAGGCGAAGGAATGAGAAGAAAGATAACCGGGAGGTAAATATTTGAGACACTGTTTGGGAATAAAATTGGCCAATCATAGAAGACACAACAAGGTATATGCTACTCCAATGTGGGTCAGGAAATGCAGCGGTATCTCAATACTTTAGTTAGACTACCTCTGAACCAATTTTCATTCAGTGGAGCAATAAGACAGACAGGCATAATTCAAATTAATTTTATAAATCCGAAAGTTTGTGTGTTCCGTCTTCACGGGCAAACGGATCGACCGATTTGGATGAAAATTAATGCATAGGTTTATAGTTTAAGTGATGGAGAGTGACTAGAATACTTTTTATTCCGATATTCCTGTTGGATCGGGACTTACGCACTTACGTTACTACTTGCGGAGCGCTGCTAGTAACTTACTTTATCCTGGAACAAATATCCCTGCAGGCTCCTGCAGGTGCAAATTACGGTATTATAATAATCCAACCTGCCCCGATGATTTTTACTGGGCCATAGTTGGAATTATCTACTTTATAAAATCAGCAGATACCTTCAGTATTATATGAAACCTTGGTGCCCTACTGACTGTCCTCAAAATAGAACGTTTATACACGGGCTATATTCACCTAATGACATAACACACAACAGAGCAACGACGAGGCGCCCCAATGAGATGACTACATCGACAAACGCAAGGTTGATTCACTCTATGAATAATTCAATATATCTCTCGTTATTGGCCACATCGATGCATGAATGGCACCAAGATAATGCATAATACTCAATAATTACAATTTAAATAGGAAATATTCGTGGAACTTGAGAGTTAATAGTATTGAGTAGCATAAAAGCGACAAATAAGTACAATTGTTTTTATCGGCAAATAGAATTATGATTGTTTTTATAGCTAAACTAGACCTATCATTAACCGGTTTCATTCAAAAAGTTTTACGATTTATGATAGAGTCGCATCTTAAAATACTCGTACGGTATGACTTTTCATTTTTTTGTTTAGCCAATTTATTGAATCGATTTGTATGAAACTTTTTTACAGTGCAGTGGATTAAAGAAGTAACAAATCGTGTGAATTTAAACAGTTTTATAGTAGGGATGTACCCTTGCCTGTTGTCTGAAAAAGGGCTTTAACAAGTCATGTGTCAATTTTTTAACAATTTCCTTCTATTTGTTGTCCTCTCGCGACCAGACCACTGTAACATGGATAAACAATAAGACCTGGGAAAACGTAACCATGTAAACAAATCGTGTGAATTTAAAACGTTAATTTTCTAAAATTTATGTGACCGGTCCCGGGAAACAATTTATTATGAAAGTTGAGCAATTTTTAGAGCGCCGCGAAGTCCCAACTACTTGGTTAACTGTGGTAGAGGCGTAAAACTTAACTTTAACTTACTTAACTCCACAAAACTAAAGGGTTTATTTTAAGCCCTACCACTCCTAGGTATTCCAACGTCTATAGTTATAAGTAACTCTCGTAATCCCTAGACAAGAAAGTGATTTAACCAACTTTTAATTGGATTATTTGCGAGTGTCCATCTATCGGAAGCCGTGGGCGTAAAAAAAAGCGTAAAGCTTTTTTTTAATATCTAACGACATCCTGGCTTACCCGTTACTTGATGGGCGTTGATTACGTAAGCAACGGTTGTTTCTTAGTTAAGTATTTCTAAGTATTTTTCACAGACTTAAAAAAACTAGAGGTTCTCAATTCGACCCTTATAATGTTTGTATGTATTTGTGTGTATATGTTCACATTTTTTAATATAAGTAAGTATTTTTTTTAATTTAAGTACATTTTTCCTGCGTCTTATTCGTTTAGTTAGGTATCTTTAAATTCTCTTACCACGAAGTTTCGACTACCTACCCTATAATAGTCTTGGTCGGAGGCTTAGATGAGTTTTAATCTAAGGTCGGAGGGTAAATTTTGAGCATAAATCGTATAGGTTTAAAAAGTTTGTTGTGTGAATTTTTGTACAGAAAGCTTGATTTGAGATTTGATTGTGGTTGCCAATACACTTGTGCTTTCGTGTCGAGACATGCAATACGCATTGTTTTGATATCATTGTTTTATTGGCTGCGTTGAGTCACATGATATTAGTACAAACATACTAGAAACGGACTTAATAATATAATGTGAACTTAAAACACGCAAACGTAAAGGTTTTACGAGAAAACCACTTAGTAAGAACCCCAAAAACTAAGTTTACTTAGTAGGTGTAGTATAGGATTAGTATAATTTAGGAAACTATTTTTAATATCGAGGTAATTAATGCAGTCATTGCTCTGGTAAAGGTCTGGTAGATATACATAATTTTACGGAATTCTATACGCTATTTCAGAATCTTAGATCAAAAAAGTCACCTATCAACCAAAAAAAACTACATTGAAATCGGTTCATCCGTTCGTGAGCTACAATGCCACAGACAGATACACAGACAGATAGACAGACAGACACGTCAAACTTATAACACCCCTCTTTTTCCGTCGGGGGTTAAAAATGTAAACAAAGAACTAATATCAAAGTAAAAGTAAATAAAGAACTGTCCTTTCAAATAAATGTATGAGTTTTCAAATAAATGTATGAGTTTTTTGTTTACATTTTTGATCTAAGATTTTGAAATAGAGCACCTATGAACTTTTTAAACTAACACGATTGGAACTCATAATTTTGTATTTCCCGGGTCTTAATCGCGTTAGTTTTTAACTTTTCATTTTTCTTACCTTGCCGTTTCGACCATGTTACAACGGACTTGGTCGCGAGGGGACTGCAGCTGCGGCGGGATTAACCACGCGATTAAGACCCAAGAAAAACAAAATTAAGAGTACCTATTGACTAATCAAATCACATGTCGACACACGACATTCCCCAGAGATCGGGACTTACGCGGGTGGAATTGCGGGGTGCTGCTAGTATTTGCTATTCTGTAGGTTAGTGATTTTATTTAGAAACCTATCCTTACGATATCGTAGTTCTATCGTCAGATATGTAGGTAATTTGAATCATAAGTTTTTTCTACATGACGATTTAGTTTTTCTTTTAAAAGTAAAATGAAAAGTCAGGAACAAACTACACGGCGGCGTTTAACCACCTTAACTCAAGAGTGAGGGAGAACTCTTAGAGAATGTGCAAATGTGTTAACGACACACTCGTCTCTTTAACGATAGACGTCTTTTGATGTTTGCTTGTTAAGAGGCAAACTAGACCTTAACTGAAAATTGATGATTATTTTGTAACACGATGTCTAATAAATTTTAAAGTAATAAATAAGAATTCGATTTTGTATTTTTTCAAGAGAAAATACCTCTAATTTACTTCTCATTAGACTGAAATGACTGGAATGAATGAATGAATGTCATTTATTTGCACGAAATATGGTTACAGCAGTTGTTACCAGTACTTAATGTCGTCTTAATGTGGATGTCGTCTGAATATAGAGGAAGCATTTGCAGTAGTGGCTAGTGCGCCTTAAACTGGTCTCTGTGGTGCGTCGGGCGATTGCAATGCAGAAGATTGCAAGTTCGTCTCCCGCCAAATAAATATTTATTGGCCTAAGAGTTTTCTTTGAATTATACATATTAAAAAAAAAGTATATCCGTTATCTAGTACCAATAGTACAAGCCTTAGTTTAGGGCTAGATTGGGCTGAGTCCAACATCAAGCTATTATCACAGTATACTCACACAACCATACTGATTATAGTCTATCAATGACTGATTGCAGTATCAAGAGGAAGAAAAAAAAACTGTTCATAACTTAGGTGAAGTAATTAAGGCAAACTACTCACTTGGGAGTGGGCTCCCCCTCGGCCTCACACTCGATGATGAAGGGTTTGTCCACCTCCCCCGCCTGCGCTACTTGGAACAGGATCTCCTCCTGAGTCGGCTGCTTCACTATCTTCGGTGGTGAGGTCACTGTGGGAGGATGTTGAGTTACTTCTATGTTGGTTTGATGATGATGGTGAGGGTTATACGAGTGGGTTACAAAGGTGATTAAAATATACTATACTAATATTATAAATGTGAAAGATTGTGTGTAAGTACGTTTCTTTTGTTACTATTGAACTGATTGTAATAAAACTTGGTATGCAAATAGCTGGAGATCTGGATTATCACACAGGCTTCTTATCCTGATATTCTCACAGGATTCACATGTAGGATTTTAAACTAAGTTTATTTTTGCTGGTTAAATATTTCAAAACAGGATAGGATAACATGCATGGTAACATGAATATGAGATTGGGAATAAATTTTAAATAACAAGGTCTACAAAATAAAAGTAAAGTAAAGTATCTAAGTATAGATATTTTCCAATTGTTAGTAACTAGCTCCACCCAGCAGTTTTACCCGCGTAAATCGCGTCTCTGCTGGATTATCAAGATCAAAAGTATCCTATGTTACTCTCAATCACTAAAACTATACCTATGCTAATTTTCATTCAAATTGGTTAAACCAATTGACCATTAAGAGGGAACAAACAGACAAATATATAAACAAAACTTTGGATTTATAATACCTAGTTTGGATCTAGTAAGGTACCTAGTATCTAATATTACACTGAAAAATAATAACTATGTAGCTATTAAACGAGGCGAACTTCAAGATAGGAAAATTTAAACAGGTCAAAACGATAAAAGAAGAATTAGCAATACAAAAGTTTGTGAATAGTATGTCATGGACATGTCACTTGGTTAAATTGCTGGAGTCATAGTATGGCCTAAGGGCTTGGTTTATTATATTCCCAAAGGATCAAAAAGTTATGCATGTATGACAGATATTCTGACTTGACTCTAAAGCGAGATTTACATTACGAAACTAGAGGCATGCATTATAGAGTCAATTTCACAAGAGCGGAAACACTCACTGCAGTTACTGGAAGCAACTTTATCAAATAGATAGATAGAACTGCTGTCAAGTTTTTTATGAAAATGAATCTTAACTTCATGCCACTAGTTTTGTAATGTAATCCCCTGGTATGCAAAATTGCGTTAAGAATATGTATTGTATTTAAATCTAGTAAGTTAGGCTACTTTTTATTCTGGAACCGTGAAGTGTTTTACTGAATACATTATCCCCCTTTTATATCTGCAATCGGCTGTTCAGCCATAATCAGATGCAATCTAGGGTGGCATTATTCTTCGTGTAACTACATAAAGTAGCTCCATCTATTGTAGTCAAGATAATTGGCCTCTTTGGTCTAATTCCAGTATAAGCCAGCTTTTAACTGAATACATGATACACACTTTTGGCGCCAATTTTTCTTTACACACTGTGCCTTATATTTACATCATAGACTTACGAATTTCGACTTTTATAAAAAGGATCTTGTTTACAATGAAATTCATTCAACTTTCTACAATCTTATATATATATCTACCTACATTCTTATCTCTTTACAGCTATAGCCATATAGCGATATCAATGAACTATTTACAAAAATACTACAACACATACAAACAGTCTGAGTGTAGTCTAGTGAAGGGAATAGGTATTGCTGTATCCAGTACATAACTACACCTCTTGAGATAAACATGCCTTCTAACAACTGGACCAGAAACAAACTTGAATGGACACTGTACTTGGTACAACTGTTGATACTTCAGGTACTTTTATTTGAGAATAAGGTGTGGAATGAAAAACCGGCTGTTTACCGGATAGGTACTTACATAGCGCCGCTGCCTGGCATACGAAGGCAGCCAAACATAACAATCTACACGTCCCCATGTTAGATTCTGTGATCATCTTCTACTTCTCGTACGTATATCTAACAAGAAACCAAACAGAGCACTTTAGAACTTCTCTCCGGCACACATGTTCACCACACTCGATGACCTAATCCGAATAAAACTTTGACACAATGACAACACCCACTAAAAATAGTAACACGAAAACATTAATAATTCTATACTTATTATGACACAATTTATTTAAAACATAGAATTATTTAACTACATTGAACCCAGATTTCCCGGTAACACAATTTATACACAAACTAGCGACCGAATAATATACAATATCACTATTTGTTAACAGAACACGGTAAATCGATAATTCACATTCCACGATATATTCTAACTAAAATAGCAGATGAAATTAATGAAGAACTCTTCAAATACAAATAAATTACCTAGTGTTTTGTTTTAATTAAAATAACATCGCGAATTTTAACAGAATTTTATTAAAATTCTATGATTGTAAAGGCGGGGCCTCTGAGATTCTAGCTGTCGTTCGTTCGGCAGTTGACGGTTCAATGACTGACGCCATAGACAATTTACTCGACGCCATTTATTCCCTGTCTCGCTTACGCTAATAGAAAATGAGTATTCCTGCTTCAGTTACTCTTTGCCATAGACAAACTATAGACAGCGTTGAGCAGGCGCTGTTAACAAATGTATTGAACCTAGGCAACACTGATGGAAGCTCTATCTATACCCATATATTGGTACTAAGTTGGCATCGCAGAACGATATAATACCTTAAAATCGATGTAGATGGCACAGTACACAGTAGTTCCTTTGGTGTATTGTGTAGATGGCGTGGAAAAACCATAAACACACCGACTAATTTATGTAGATTGCCATGTTATCCAAAGTCTCCGAACATTGGAGTTTATTTCCTATTGATTTTGTAATAAATTTAATGATTTGTTAATTGACTATATAAAATATGTATAATTTAAGAAATTAACCGTTATATTATACAATAGCTGCAAGTAAATATAATATTTGATATTTGAAAAGAAGAAAAAACAGCGGACTATTTGGACCAATTTAAATTTACTGTGAAATATGAAGTTTATGTTAATGGCAACACGGGAAAGTCATAATAGTCCGGGCGGCGGCTGCAAAATATCAACCTCATCGAATAACTGAAAAATATCACTTTCCACGAAAAAAAGACCTAAACAAAATAAGAAAAAAATTGGTCTGCCGGGGTACAGCTTGGGGGTCCTTCACAGTGAATTAAAATATGGTCCACCTCGGACCATCATTTTATCTCATGTGGCGAACGAAACCTTCTTCTTGGCTTTAGAATTAATTAATAGAGTCTAAAAAATCATGTCGTCCGAGACCGGTGTTGGAGGGTTCCGCAGACCAACCAATTTTACGAGTCCGGTCGGGAGGTCCATTTTACCTCAGTAACCGAGTTACCGGATGAAACTAAGTTTTTCTAGTGGCTAAAATTATGCTCTTTAAATATAAGTTGGTCTGCCATCTCGCAACCTGGTAGTTGACCGACATCCACGATCTTTGTGCGAGAGCGCAGTTCTGTGTTTCGGATTTTGTCCATTAATTTGACACTCAAAATACTGCGCTCCATCGCTCGCTGGCAAACCCCGAGGCTGGTCTTCTGTGAGTACGTGTCTTGTCCGGGTTGGTTCCGGACGAGAATAGGCCAACCCCAACTCTTCATACTAGGGTGTCGTAGAAGGCGACTGATGGTTCTCACGTATTACGATCTCATATGGACTTGGCCCGAACCGGCAGGTTATCCTTTTGAACGATTGTATCTGTTCTGGCCATTTATTTTTTAAATTATTTATTGCAATATTTATATAGGTCAATATTTATATAGATAGTAAGTTCTCAAAATTAAATGAATCTAGTAAGATTAGGTACATTTTTTACTAAAATAACAGAAATGCTATCTGTTATAGGTAGGTATATATTATTTCTTACTAGGAATAAATGAATTCGCAAACAAATCTATTTTAATTTAACTCTTTACATTCCTCCCTAGAAATAGGTATTTCGATCTGATTTAAAATCAAGATTTTTTACATTTGAAATAGAAAAAATCTTGAAAAATCAAGAAAAAATATTAATGGTTAAAACTGAACTTTCGAAGGTCGGTTGTAGCGACGCTGATAAGAGGTGGTTTTGGGATAAACTCGGCGAGGTCCTTGGGGCTATCTCGTTGTCACAGGGAATCGTTTTGGGTGGTGATCTGCACGGTCATGTGGGTGAAATGGGGGTGGAATTTGAACGTGTTCATGGAGGCTACGGATATTATGAGGAAGGGAAAAAAATCCTACGTAGGTACGTGTGCCATTGCCGACCTGGAACTCGTGAACATACCTTTCTAGAACCTTTTGAATTATTTAATTCGGACATTTCATTCAAAAGATATTGGTGTATGTAGGTACCTATTGGTTCCCGACATATTTTTTCAACTTCATTGAAAAATAATATTAGGGGTTCCTACGTCAAGTTAGTACTGTTGTTTGTACCTTTATTATTCCTTATTGGAATCACTCTTAACTCTTACTAAAGGGCGCCAAGGAGATATTTGCACACGGGCGCTACATGAGCTAGAGACGCCCCTGGTCACACTATAATAAAATAAATTATTTTATTATAGTATATATTATATAGTATATATATTTATTATAGTAAAATAAATTATTTTATTATAGTAGTTACCTACCTATCAGTTTGAACCGAACTTAAAACAAAATGTTCAGAGTTGCGTGTTCATAAGTGGTCGGACTGCAAAAACTACCGCGAGCGAGATGGCAGACCAACTTATGTTTAAAGAGCATAATTTTAGCCACTAGAAAAACTTAGTTTCATCCGGTAACTCGATGAGGTAAAATGGACCTCCCGACCGGACTCGTAAAATTGGTTGGTCTGCGGAACCCTCCAACACCGGTCTTGATTTTTTAGACTCTATTAATTAATTCTAAAGCCAAGAATAATGTTTCGTTCAGTAACCACATGAAATAAAATGATGATCCGAAGTGGACCATATTTTAATTCACTGCGAAGGACCCCCCAAGCAGTACCCCGGCAGACCAATTTTTTTCTTATTTATTTTAGGTCTTCTTTTCGTGGAAAGTGATATTTTTCAGTTATTCGATGAGGTTGATATTTTGCAGCCGCCGCCCGGACTATATCATGGCATGTTGGTTGAATAGTTTGTGTTGAAGAATTATCTTCAATTATCTTGGAAAAACTTATGTTTTCTCCGTTATTACGTTGAGTTGCGTGAATTTTGTTGCTCCGCATTAGTGTTGGTGTATTTTGGAAGCGAAAAATTGACTCTTTGTGTTGTTTATTTTTAAGTGAATATATTGTTTGTGTTGTGAACTTATTTCAATATGGCTTACGTTTATAGAAAATGTGAAAAGCAAAGATAATTTAATGCCTGGCAAAGTGCCGGGCATTAAATTATCTCGGTTTCCTAAACCTGGAAGAAGAAATGCTTTGCGGTAAGTTCTGTTTATACCTACTAACCTAAAAAGTCAGAATCACGATATCTTTGCACCTCCTACGAACCCTAGAAATAGAAAATAACTATATAACGTACATACCCTTACCCATGTATTGTAAATTATTGCAAATTTAAACATAGATAGGTACGTATTTCGTTTTTCAGCTGTGAAATGTGGACAAAATGTTGCTTTCCCAATCCCCCTTTGTCATCTCCGGATTTCCAACCAAAGTTGTTGTAAAGTAGCCGTATTGTTGTATCTATACCTTAATTTTTATCCCTAAGTTTGTAAGAAAAGTTATTTTTATTTTCCAGGATCAGCATTTAATGAATATAATGGGCACAAGTTCATCTCATTCGATGGTTCACGTTAATTCCCAGCCGGGACCGTCCATCTTTGGGAAATTTACAACTACCTACCGCATTGCTAAACCATAAGGTAAGTTTGTACTACATTGAAAAAAAAAAATGATTTCCTTCTCTCGATATACCAGGTAGGTAAACTTATTCACCCTTCGTACTTGAACACTTATGTTTTACGACTTTTTGAAATTCAGACTTTTTTTAAATTTATAAGTATACATAAAGGTTTTTTTGTAAAGACTGAAAACCATTGTTATTAAAAGTATAGGCAATTAATGTTTGTTGTTACTATTACTCAATAATAATAATAATAGGTAATCTTGGGAAATCTGCCTCAAGTAGTGAGTTTGTCATCCCTAGCTATCAACCTATAATACTAAGTTTCATCACAATTGGTTCAGTAGTGTTACATAGGTATACGTGGAGATGTAACAAACATAAACATATTCATACACAGGATTACGGATTTTCACATTTATCATATTAATAGGATAAACTAACAAAACTGGTCATAACACCTATGAAATAATAATTATTATATGAAATATTTTACAGGATCTACTAAATGTGTAGACATCTCAACCAGGGCCGTTCGCTGCAGGACCATCAAGTAAGCAAACTACCTATATTTATGCTTAGATTAAAACAAAAACTTGAGAGGTGTCAAGGGACACCTGGATGGAACGAAATTCCTTATAACTATAGCAAAAAGTGTTGTTACAACTTTTGGTCTTAATTTTTTCCGTCTAGCCCCCTTTCGCAACGCGCGATAAGGAACTTCGTTCCAAAAACTAAAGATACGGTACCTAGTCACGGCAAATGAGACGATTAAACTGCATCTAGCTGACGCACTAGCCTCAGTTGTATGTCGAACCGTTGCCGCGTGAGCAAGTGCTGTCTCACTGCGATTATCTTTTTGAAATACATCAGAATGCCTTCTTGCTCGTTTTACAAATGCCTGAATCATTCAGGGAAACACAAAAAAAACATTTTACACATAATTTTACTCAAATAATAAAATAAAATGTATAGTAAAAATACCTATATTTAAAGACAAATGTTTTTAAATACAATAATTATGTGAAAGTGCATATGGGTGTTTCTAACTCATTTTTCAAATACGCAATGTTAGAATAATATGCCGTATCTACTCTTGTTTGTTTTCATCTAAGTATTTATGATCGGTTATTAACAATTAGCCGTGTAGCCCCGGAATAGAATAGGGTTACCCCATCTCATCCCGTGGGTATCGTAAAAGGCGACTGAGGGATCGGAGGGAGAAAAGCAAACCTTAAGTTCTCCCCGCGCGGTGACGGATAAACTGCTTGATCCCTAAAAGGGTTGGTGTCAGGCAAGCGGCCGGCCGTAAAAACATTGCTAAATCTAATTGCAGAAGGTAGGTATGGTCAATGATGACTTACCGACCGCGCCGACCCCAAATAAAAAAAAAACAATGAAGGGTTTAGCGGACCCCGGGGCCCCGAGAGGGATGCAATCGGGAACATCGCTCGGATGAGAAGAATTAACAATAATACATCAGCACAATTGGTTCGTATACATAGGCGAGGTAACAAACATAACCATATTCACACACAGGATTACGGACTTTCGCATTTATTATATTAATAGGATAAAGTAACAAATTGGTCATATTACACCTATGAAACAATAATTTTATGTGAAATATTTTACAGGATCAACTAAATGTTAAGACATCTCAACCAGGGTCGTCCGCTGCAGTTGAAGTTCTGGACCATCAGGAGATAACGATTTATTTGTGATAGGAACTGCTAGTCCTATTAATTTAATACCTAAAGGTGAAACTGTCTGTGTAAGTCTCACACAAAACCGCTGAACCGGTTTTTTAAATGATTTATTTCAATATTTATTTGAATAGGTCAATATTTATATAGGTAGCAGATCTTAAAATCTAAAATTAATGTTATGATATTGCATTTCTGTTATTTGAGTTAAAAATGTAATCTTACTATTAGGAATAAATGAATTCGCAAACAAATCTATTTTAACTCTTTACATTCCCTTCTAGAAATAGGTATTTCGATCCGGTTTAAAATCAAGATTTTTTCTAATAGAAATTACATATCAATAGAACAATAATTATTCTATTGAAATGTAATTTCTTTCTGAATTTCCATTAGAAAAAATCTTGATTTTAAACCAGATCGAAATACCTATTTCTAGAGATTATTAATTGAACTGAACTTTCGAAGGTTCCCGCCAAAAATGCTTGTTGCCAAAATGCTAGGCCACGAGATAGCGCTGTAATAAAAAAAAGCAATATAATTTTGTATACATCCATTTCGTATGGTGTCGACATTCTTCTCCGCTAGGAGTATAAGTGTTCGGTGGCGTTGAGCGTGTTTCGTTCAAAAGTTGCCCAAATAAGACAGTACTTAACGACTCGCGACCTCTGTGATGTCAACTACGAACTACTAACTAGCACCATCTCTTATCAGATAGAAAAACTAAATGAAGACGGTTGCTATGGCTACGACGCGACGCGACCTACGACTTTAATTATTTTACTGATCACTAGATATCGCTAATTGTTTTTAGGGTTCCGTACCCAAAGGGTAAAAACGGGACCCTATTACTGAGACTTCGCTGTCTGTCTGTCTGTCCGTCCGTCCGTCCGTCCGTCTGTCCGTCTGTCCGTCTGTCCGTCTGTCACCAGGCTGTATCTCATGAACCGTAATAGCTAGAAGGTTGAAATTTTCACAGAAGATGTATTTCGGTTGCCGCTACAACAACAAATACTAAAAACAAAATAAAACAATTATTTAAAAGGGGCTCCCATACAACAAACGTGTTTCAAAAACTACAAGGCAATGTGAGGTCGCTTCTGATTGGTCGCGTCAAATCGAGTTGGTCATGGAATTCAAAATGGCTGCCCTATCTGTCAAATATACTAGTCTTTCTTCACTGACCAAAGAGTTTCTTATAAGTTTCAGATTTTCTTTGAATCAAAGTTGTTGTAAACCATTTTAGGATTCCGTACCCAATTGTGATAGTGGAACGGAACCCTTCGTGCGCGAGTTTCGCACTTGGCCGGGTTTTTTTTTTTTGCAAAAAGTTGAAGTTCGTCGTCGTGAACAGCTGGGGTCCCACCCACCATAGGGAAACTTATTTAGGTCCCACCCACGGCTCGTTTAATCACAGGCCAGGCCAGGCCGCGCCACGCATGTCGAGGCCTGTGCGGTGCGACTGATTGCCATCTGGCGCGACGACAGGTTCATCGGATGCTACGGTTCCCACGGCCTGTCCGTCGCGGTTTGGCCTGATAAAATAAAACACGGGCACATCTAACAATTTGATTTGTTTTAATGTGTGAGGAACTCATAGATGGTCGCTCACTGGTTTCCAATACATAGGTAACTCTACTATACCTTATTAAAACATAACCCTGAGATTCACTAACTAAACAAGCATGATGACCGTTTGAACTTGTGTCCTTGCCGATGGACATTGGTTTTCAGTCCCTAGATGTCGCTAGTTGTACTTACCTAATTATTTTTTTATAATTTAATAAACTAGCTGTTGCTCGAAACCCGTCGGGTTTCGGCTAGTTCCGATTCCATCCGGTTGCATAGCATAGTCATGAATTAAATTCAATTGTCATATTGTTATTCAATATCGCTATGAGTTATTCAGCTATCTAAATACATCAGATAGCTGAAATAGCTCTAATAGAGAGGTAGAGGCCTTCGACCTGGTGGTCAAATATTCCGAGAGTCCTCAAGCAAGCCAAATTGGCAATAACGACAATCCGAGACAGATCAACTTGCAGCTGTTAAGTGAGGAGACCCGTCCCTAAACAACGGCGGAATAAAGGGAAGGAAAAAGAAGAAGATTCAGCTATCTAAATACTTAATCGTAATCGGTCCAGCTGTTCTGAAATTTAAATTATAATATACCTACCTACAACATACCCAACTTAATTTTGTGTATATCTGTATATCGCCTACTTTCAGACGATATAGACTAGGGCATGAATCCCGGGATCCCGGGATATCGTAATCCCGGGATCTCGGACGCAAAAGTTCGATATTATAATCCCGGGATTGAGTGATCCGATATCGAGATTTGAGCAATTTACTATTTGGGTATAAATTAAGGTTTTTAGCTATATTTTTCCTCATGGAATGATTGAATAGAACTATTAAAATTAAACCCAAATTAGTCTACCCCTGAGGAAGAGATCTGTAAAGATTTAGAAGCGTAGGGAATTGGTAAAATGTTTAAAACAATAAAAGTAACGTGATTCATTGCAATTTTTAAGACAATTATTTTTTATACAAGCTCGCATGCAATTTTTTTCTGCTAAAAACATTTTAGTGGTGCGCCTAGAATTTGGCGCGAAAGTTTAGACACTTTCGGGTTTAGGCTATTTGTCCGCCATATTTCCAAAATGATGGGGTGGACGGCCCTCGGGGTAACTTATTTACGTAATGAAACCACTAGAGTCTTAAATATATTAAATATTTTAGATTTAACACATTTTTATTGTATTAAATTCGCTTTTTTTAACGATATCTAAAATCTCAGTATCTTGAGAGAGCTCTATCAGAGCTCTTAATATCGATATCGTCCCGAGATTGAAAACCTTCCGATATTGCATGCCCTAATATAGACCGTATATCTAAACTTTTGGCCTCTCTCTTCCAACACGTTACCTCCCACTGTGCAAAATTCCACACTTAAACGGTCGCCCAGGGAAGTACTGACCGTGGAAGGCGCGGTAGCGCCTTTCGCGGTCAGTACTTCAATGGAATTTTGCACAGTGGGAGGTAGCGTGTGGAGGTAACGCGCCCTGCTCATCTATAAATAGATACCTACTAATATTAAATAGAGGTAAAGTTTGGGTATATGGAAGGACGTTGGTATGACGGAAACGTATGGTGATCTTCGTAAATAATAAATACAAAAATAACGAAGAAAGAACAATACAACATTTAAACTGATTAAGTAAAAGCAGTAAAAATCATCAAAATTGTAACCATAACTTTAATAATTTAGGAGTTTTTTAATAAGAAGGTGGTTTCGGGTTGTCTATCTATTTCTACCTAGTTCTTTATAAGCCGATTCTATTGATAAAAGTCCAAAAGTAATATACTGCATTGTGGGATGCTATTCTGCTCATCATTCCGAAGGTTCTTATTAGATTTTCACCAAGATTTTATGGAAGTCCAATCCGGCACTCTCACCTCTCACCATAAAAAAAGAATTATCGAAATCGAACTTCATATACGGAGTACGGCGGGAACATATTCACATACATACCTACATACAAACAATATACGGGTTGAATGGAGAATTTCCTCTTTTTTTGAAGTCGGTTAAAACAGTCATTATAAAGAATTTTCGTACGTTCAGACAGATCTGGACATATGGAGACACATACGGTATTTTAAGAATTTCCGGCTATCCGGTCTCGCTTTTCAAATGACCGGATAGCCGGATATCATGTGTTGATTTCACACAACACACTTCTTCAATACAACAATCAAACTAATTTAGTAATATTTCCGGATATCCGGTTTTTTTTAAATTGCCGGATATCCAGCTTTTTTCAAATGTCCGGATACCCGGATATCATGTGTTGATTCCACACAACACACTTTTTCAATACAACAATCAAACTAAGTAAAATTTCCGAAAATCCGTTTTTTTTTTAATTGCCGGGTATCCGGCTTTTTTAATTTGCCGGATATCCGGACATCACTTGTTGATTCCACACAACACACTTCTTCAATAAAACATTCAAACTAATTAAGTAAAAGCAGAAAAAACACTATTGCCGGATAACCTGACCGGATATCCGGACAGAAAGTAGCCTATATGTTAATCCGGATCTATAGCTATCTGCATACCAAATTTGGTTAAAATCGGATTAGCCGTTTCTGTGATTAGCGGGAACAAACAAACAAACAGACAAACATAGATAGATAGATAGAAATCTTTATTTGCACAACATAAATAGAGAAAAAAACACAAATACAAAAGTAAATACTAAACAAGCTTAAAAATAAGTAACAATACAAACAAACAAACAGACAAAGTCTCTAAAAACTTTAGAATCGTGTTAAGCTACCGATTTTGAGACGACCTGCATTTTTTTTTCGGGATATATTTCAATTACAGAATTTTTTATCGCTACAGATTTATAATATGTATAGATTTATAATATGTTATGTGTGATAACATACCAGGGTCGTACTCGGACAAAAATAAGACGGGTAAATAAACTAAATAAATGAAACCAGTTTAGGCCACAACACACATTTTTATTTGTTCCTTTCGTACTATTTCAATAATTTATTATTTATTACACAACATGTAAATAGAAAGACTTTTATACAATAGTGTATAATTATTAACTATTTATCTATTCATAATTCAACAACTCAATAAAAAGAATTATTAATAATGGCAGTCTATTTTAATGATATGTATCTTTTGCAGTTTGGAACAGCCGTTTTAATTACACTTAATTATGTAAATATTTTATAATTTTACATTGAAATATTTACAACTTAGACAATTTAGTGCCTAGGACGTTTTGACCTCTTAAATATTGATCGAAATTATAATTAAGCGAAAGTAGAGAAGATTCTAAGTAACTAACCTTAGCCTCGTTACATATTTTTTAACACCGTGAAAACGAAAATTAATTATTATCCATTTAACGAGTTTTTAATTTAATTTAGACACAACAGTTTGGCAGCTCAAAAAACTTTGCTCAAAGCAAGAGGACCAATGTTTTTTTAATCTGATTATAATTGTTTAAGTAGGTAAGTATATTTTTATTGTAAAGTATTTTATGTACAAATATTATAATAATTAACGTAGATATTACATCTAGAGTCGTAGCATAACAGCATTTCAATAAATCACATTAATAATAACAAATTTAACAATATTTTTGTGGGTCACAACAATAATTTATAATATGCGACGATCACAAGTAATCAGCTAGGCTCGTATAATAAAAGTTAGTCGAGTAGGCGGGACGATGAAATAATCGTCCTTACAGCTGATAAAGCTATGTAGGTATAGTCACTTTGGAGGATAATTTATGCTTTTAGTTTCAACCAAGACAATTATTTGAAAACAATTTAAAATTATATTATATAAGTACGTAAATATTAGGTACTAAATACCTTTAGAATTTTCTTTATAACATTTTCAAATATTACCAAGTGCTTTTTAGTCCATTTAAAGGTCGATACGGACGTCTTTCTCTTTTATTTACCTAAAAGTACCTATTACACTAAGTGTAGTAAAAAAATGTCCATTCGTTAGTTACATTAGGTGGTACCTAACGAGATAAGTTAGTGTTACACATGAATTGTACACTCTCGACGCTCCTGTTCTTTTCTTTGTTGATACCTGGCAACATAAAAAAAGGTGAAATCAATTAGTTTAGAAACTGTACCTAACTTTAATAATAAACGAGCATTTTAAGAATGCTTTTTAATTTTGTAAGACACTGTTCACACAGGTAGCAGGGATGTACAAAGACTCAGAAGACACATAAGCTTAAGAAACTGCATTAGAAAGAATACCGTTTGGATACGTACTTGTCAATCAAAGACGATATATCAGCGGGGACCGGGGCGAAGTTTCCCGAGAGGCCGTCGCTCCCATTCTGTCCCCCACTGAACAGACAATTTCAGTTATATTGAAAGTGTAGTGAAGATATAATGCACGTTTAATAAAAGCTGGTTATGAAGCTTTGCGTAATCTATTGTAAAGTATGTATTTCTATCGTTTAATTAGAAGCGGATGAAGTCTTAGACTAATATTTAATCATAACATTACAGCAGTCACATAATAGCATAATGTTTGAAATGTATAATGAACACCTTTAAGGTTTATTTTTTACTTTTAAGGTTATTAATTAGAAATAATTCCTACTTCTAGTTGACTTCAATAAATATTTTATTTCCCTTAAGACAAAAATATTTCGAACTTTAGATTCGATGTCCATGGGCGGAGTAACACGATAGAGTACCTAGTAATTATCCTTTCAATGCTATCTACATTGGTAGGTCAAGCTAGTAAGATAAATAAATAAATATATATTGCATGACGTTACACACAGCGCAATCTAGCCCCAAACTAAGCACATGGCTTGTACTGTGGGTACTAGACAACGGATATACAACATATTTTACTTTTTTTTGTTGTAAATACATAATAATATGTTAAATAGGAAACACTCAGACCAGAAACAAATATAAATGTTAAAGCATAAATACTTGTCCCCGGCGGGAAT